>BJBW01000641.1:77428-146698 GCA_004320125.1 Scolopax mira | reverse complement strand
GTGCTCCTTTGTTCCCATCTGCGGCCAAACCACGACAAGTGACATCTTCTGCCTTGTTCCAAACAAGCCAGACTGTGATCACAGTTATCTTTTCTGGCCTTTTAAAAATGACTGTGTACATAATTTATAGAATGATAATGAATATTAGAAGTATATTATTAATTTTATCTTGAAACATTCTACTCTTATGTCTGGATCCTTCTTCTGACACACAAGTACATTTAATAACATGTTAATTCTTCATAGCTAGTTAATGTGACCTTCGTTTATTCTGGCATAATGCAACTAACATTTTTCCAAGTATTTAATAATCTTCTTGCAGAATTAAGTAGGGAAAGCTGAAGCGAAGTCTCAGAGTCCAGAACTGCTGAAGAGCTGAGGACCCAATGCACAATAAATTGTCTCCTTAATATTAGCAGAGTTGAGCATTACCAAGAATGACTTTTAGTAAGATCAGGATTTATGCAAATTAAGGGACTTGTAATATGGAGTGAAAAGTCACAGAACAGACTGGAAAAGGTTTCACCATGTTTCAGGCTCTTGCTTCTTTTCCATACACCTGCTCATTGCTCCCAGCCATGGCAATCAGCAGAAGCAGTTAAAGATGATAGGCTTTGTATTTTGCTAGGATGTATCTTTTGCTAGTAAATTCAAGGAGGTAGCTTGCTGGGACTGCTCACAGAGCTGGATCTGGGTGTGCCCATATTCTGCTTCCCCAAAAACCTCCGTGGATGTGGGATTGGGACTGAGTTCCACTTGGGAGAGGACTGACAGTGGAAGTGGGGCTGCTTGTGGCAAAAGGAGCAGGAAAGCCGAAGGCATTGACCTTTGGGTCTGGGTAGAGTTCCACAAATTGGGAGCATACCTCTGAATGTCCTTGGCTCTGCTGTATTTGTAGCCAAGGAAGTTTATAAACATCTTGTTCATAGTTTAGTGAGTTGTATTGTTACTAACTGCCTTATGGAAGAGGGATCAGTTGTATCCCAAAGTAAAATACCTTTATCAGGAGCTCTGCAAATTAAATTACTACTTTACTTTAGACTTTTTTCCAGTGGTTGCGAATTCCTTGGAGATGCTTTGCTTTATTAACAAGGAGTGTGTGCTCTGCCAGAAGCTGAAAAGAAATAGGTTACCGATTTCCGGAAGATAGGATTACAAAAGCCCTTGCAGTCACTAAGTTTATAGTTTAAAACTTTTCTGCCTGAGCTTTGCAGGTGCTATGTTTGCCAGGTTGGCTCCCGGCCTAAGAATGTCAAACATCAACTCTCACACACTAATTTTTTGCCTTGTGGTTTCCTGGTGTGTCCATAGAGGGAACACACCAGTCTGTTGTGCTCTGATATTGGTCCCAGTAAAGGTCCGAATATGCAAATTCAAGTCTACTGTAAGCATTTTGCAAAAACTCTTATAAAATCAGTCACTGAACTGAATTGCCAAGTGCTATAAACATGAATTATTCTACTGAAATGATTTCCAATGACTTCAGGATTTATGCCAGACATAGATAAAGCCAGCAACATAATAAAGCAAATTCAGAGAAATGGAGTTCAGGTTTTTTTAATTTGGGCAATAGAGGCCTTCTCTCAAACAAAATACAATCTACTCTTGTTGTTTCTGGACATGCCCAGAGGCAACAATATGTTTAGTTTCTTTTTACCTCGTATTCCCTCTGCTTTGAAGAACAAGGTACCCTTAGCCTTGTCTTTTAAACTTGCAACCCTCTTCTCTGACTTCACACTAGAAACATTTTTATTAGATGATATTTGGCAGTGTCATAATTCACAAACTTCATTTCTGTAGACTGCAATCTCAACCCTAGCATGACTGTGCGCTCCATGGCCCTGTGCAGAGTCTATGGAGGGAACTCAAAGATAACTGGTCCCAATTCATAGAAATCCTGAGATTGCAACTGAGAAACCAACTACTCACAAAAGAGAGGACCCTCGGGGCCAGTGGTGGGGGAAGGTCCTCAAGCAGGTAGGATGGAAAAAAGGAAAAACTCTACCATGATCCCCTTCAGGAACACCTCAGCAGTCCTTATCTCTTCTCAGCTTGCTCTTTTAGAGACTGATTTTTGCTGTATCTGTGGGTCAACAGTGGGGTAAAAATGAATTTCTTTATCTTCTATTGTCACAGGAAAAGCCAGCTTTACCTCCTTTCTGTGACTTTTTTTTAGGATGGTGAAGAAGCCTTTGACATGAGGAGGATGATTTTCTAGTGAAATACAAAGTCAGGTCATATACCTGGCTCCTTCTCAGCTGGCTGTCACTCTGTGCAGTGAGCTGCCAGGCAGTGATGTCCAGTTTCTTGCTATTAAAAAAAGGCAATCAAACTAGTTTTTGAGTGTTCCCCTTTTGAGGAGCTGCTTTAAACCCCTTGAGTTAACCGGCTTTTTCTTGTGGCGATGTGAAATCTGATGAATTTCTGCACAAAAGCCTTATGATCCAGGATAACAGTATCTTTTAGTGTGGTTTGTAGCACAACAAATTAAATCACTGGAGGAAGCCCAGCTCTCTTTCTGATAGCACTCCCTTAAAGATCATGGATTTTATATCTGAATATAATGAAAGTGACATTCTCAACATTTTTGGCATTAATGTGTGCATTCTGCCATTGAAGGCAATCATTTCAATAAAAACAAACCTAAAATGCTGTGTCAGAAAAGGCTTCCAGGCAAATTTTAACTCTAGAAGCTCCTTTTGCCTTGTCAGACTATCTGACTTTGGTTAGACTCCTGTTTACTAGGAATATCCCAATAGTTGGTGGAGGGTAAGCATTTCCAGAGGGCAAATCATTGTATCCACCAGTGATGCCCTTTTAAAAATAGGAATAACTACACTGTGAAGATCTGGGTCACTGTGCACTGACTGGAGCGATGACACCATTGACTAGATGGCTGCAGTTGCCTGTAGTTCACTCCAAATGTTTATTCTTTACCATAAATGTTTGAGTGCTTATAAAAAGTTTTCAACTCATCAGTCTTTCCCTGTCAAAATGTGTGCATATATAGTTGCAGTTCATACTAGTGGTGAATTTAATTTAAAAGGACTGACATAATCCATTCTTTAAAAGCCTTCACCTCGATCACCTTGACTATGGCCAATTTTCTAGGCAATGAATACAAATAATACTGTTATTTCTGTTTACCTTTCTCTTACCTGTTGCCTTTGTTACTCAGATATTTTTCTCCTCAGTTTTGTTTGTTTGCTTTCTCACCTATACTCCATCTATACTGGAAGCTCTTGCAAGGCAGTGCTGATTTAAAGCTTAGTGAAATCATGTCTCAGTTGTGTTCACCTCAAAGACCTGTACTGTAGTGTTGTGACTCTCCCTGCTTCTAGTGGGAGTCATGCACCTCAAGTCTTGCATGTTGTTTTGAAAATATTGGAACAGATTTAGTCTTTTAAGGCATATTGTACTTCATTTCTTGCATGATTTCCATTTCTGAACAATGTGCTAATTTCTATGCATTTAAACCACTCACTGTGGAGAGCAGCAGAAAGAAGCAATTTTCTGTAGTTATTCTGTCATCTCCATTCTAGTCAGGGCTGGAATTAGGTGAATCTTGTTCAGCAAAAAATGCCAATGAAAAATCAGCAAAATAGTTTGCAAATTTGTGTTGGTTTTGCAAATAATTCACGTAAGAGAAAGAAGTTTTATGTCAATATACCTTACATTTTCTTGAATAATAAGTATATCCTTTCTTATCAGGCCTTATTAAGTTACCTGTGGACCTGAATAATTTTGTCTTGTCAGGGACATGTTTTTCAGTAGTTCTGCTTGTTTATTCATGTGCTCTGCATGGGAGACCCGTTATGACTGTGGTGAAAGCTAAGGCTGTATCACAGAATCACAGAATCGTCATGGTTGGAAAGGACCTCTGAGATAACCAAGTCCAACCACAAAAAGAACCCCTACAGTCTTGGCCACTAGAGCATGCCCTGAAGTGCCACAGTGTTGTGCTGTGTAAAGATGGCAAGCCTGTTCAGCACTGAGTACTTTGTGTGCCAGAGAAGCCATAAAGCCACAGTGAACGATACCAGCCCATCCTTTTTTTTCAGCTGGATTGGCAGAAAAGCTGTGTTGCTGCTGCATGTTCTACTCTAAGACAAATTTGCCATCTTCTGGATAAAACGTGGCTCCCTGCCTCAGTACACCCATAGCCCTCCTGAAATGGCCAATATGACTCAGAAAGGTTCAAGCTTCATCCTGGAATAACTTCCCCAAACAGGAAGTCAACACTTAAAGACACTCACTGATGTGCTGTTGCAGTTTGGGCTGAGGTGGTCACTAAAACAAATGACAGATGACCCCCCCAACCTCTCCCTTCAGGGAGAGACGGATGAGAGGGAAAGAGGCTTATGAGTTGAAAAGAAACTAAACTACTTTAATGAAATATTAATTATAAAAAGAAAATATAATAATATCCAAAGAAAAGAATGTACAACCCACGCAAAGCTCCCAGCAGGCACTGGGAAAGTCCCAGAATGGACTCAGCAATGGATGGGAATTGGATTCCAGACCTGGACTCAGGAATACATGGATTGGGATCAAATGCAGACGAATAGACGGAGTTCTCCTTGGGTGCTGGTCATTGAGGAAAGAGAGCTGACCCTTTCATCCCTCAGCTTTTATACTGAACATGGGGTAGATGGGATGGAATACCCCATTGGTCACTTTAGAGTCACCTGTCCTGTCCATTCATCCCAACAAGCGCAACCCCTCTATGCTCTTCTGCTTCCCACCCTCCAACAGGGCAAATAACAAAGTGAGCTGACCTTCTTTGTTATAGCAATAAGTGAGAGCCTCTCTGCATACCATTCCTTGGTAAGTATTATAAACATCAGGCATTATGGCTGCTAGAAATTGATACTGCCTGAAGAATATGCTGTTGATTTCAGAGAGTGCAGTTAGTTAGAAGACACTTAACTGAAAAGTAAAATTACCAAACAGAAAATCGGTTTTGTTTTACCTCAAACCAGGGCATTCGCACACATTGCTAATTTAGGCATAGTAAATATTGTCATGAAATATCTATTGACTTTCTCTCCCACTTTTTCTGCAGAACAGGAGGATTGTAGCACAGGTTTAATGGACCGTGTTTCTAACAGGCAAATCAAATGCTTCAAGCCTGGAGAAAAATTAATCACATCCCCTTCTCAGTACTAAATTGCTGCATAATCCTGACTGAAAAAAAATTACATGGAAATATATCTAGAAGCAGGCTCCAAGGGGAAGATTCTTTAAGGTTATTTTTATTCTTATAATCAGATACCTGAGGAAGGAGGAAAATCTCTCTGTGGGAGTATAAAGTGCTTACCAGTTAATGACATGGAATCAATATCAGGAATGTTAAGTTACTACATTATGTTCTCCATTAATTCACCTTGCACTCATTTATCTTGAAGCCTCTTCAAAGAGCTGGTGATCGAAAAGACATATCTCTTGAAAGCATAAGGATTTATTCTTGAAAAGCATCTATTGTTAACACTCCTTTGTGACAATTGTATCGTTGGTGGTACTGGAGTCTTATTTATCTTTTTTTAGTAATTCCAAGGTTTATTTATATTAGCTTTTATTTATATTATTTGGAGCTGCAATAATATTCCCACTCTAAATAAGGTCTTTCAGGGAGAAAAGCGCCACTGGGCAAATGAGAGAGCTCTGTATTCTGGGGAGATATTTATCTTAGTCCTAAGGCTGGCACAAAGCTCACAAATCATAGAATGGTTAGAGCAACCTGCTCCAGTGTCTCACCACCCTCACAGCAAAGAATTTCTTTCTGGTTTCTAATCTAAATCTCCCCATTTTCAATTTAAAACCAAACCCTCCCTTTAAGCCTTCCCGTCAGAGCCCTGACTCTAAATTTTTCCAGATGTGGCTTCCCTGTGCAGGACTATGTTTCACTGCATAGGGCATTTCTAGAAGATGTCAGAAGCATCTGACAAGATGAAGAGAAGTCAGAAGCATCAATGTGCAAAAGTAGCTCCTTGCCTGTTTGGTTGTTGTTACCATTTTTTAATCTCACCCCTAAAATTTTCTGGAAGTCACATGTGATGTCTCTGAATATGAGACAGCCAAAATCACTATGAACAAGCTGGATAAAAGTGAGGTGTGATGGTGATCATGGAAAGCCTGATGCCCAAGAGAAATATCTAATAAAGGTAAAAAAGTCACACAATTTACCAGGTAGAAGGCAGCAACTTAAACAGAAAGCATTGTTCTCTTTTATTTCCAGCGTCTGAGCAGACCACCCCCATGCTGGCTGGTAGCTTGGGCTTTTTCTTGGGCTTTTTCTTCCACTTTGTGAAGTGAGCACAGAACTCAGGGTGAGTGATAACCCCCCAAGTGCCTTCCTAGTAAAGATGTCCTCTGTGCACTACAGGCTTCAGAGAGCAAAGCTTTGTGCAGAGTCTGTGCTAGGTATTTCTGGGGTTTTGTCCAAACAGCTTGTCTCCTGTTTGGCTTTTGTTGTTGTTTTTGGTGGTGTTTTTTTTTTAATTCTGTTTCTCTGCAGAGCTTTGTACTAGACTATACAGGATCCAGAAAAGGTTAAGCACAATTTTTTTCCCCTTTTGGGATAGGGAAACAGGCCAGCAGCCTGCAGGCAGTTTTCCTTAACATTTATTGAAACCTTTCAGCTTCAACAGCTCCACATGCGCCTGTGTCAAACCAGAAGTGCCAAAATAATTTTTTACAGGTGGATAAATGAGGTGTCTGAGTGTTTGCACATGTGTGCAATCTATTGCAAACTGCACAGTAATGTATTAGCTTGAGCCATAGGCCCTTGTCCCATGCAAGAGAGTGAGGTAGAATAAATTAATGCAAAGCATTAATGCTCCTGAGATAGATTTATTCTAACTTGCTGGAGATAAAGTAGTGCTGAAGCAGACTTTATGCTGCAAGGCAATACAAGCATGTCCAAGACCCTGGATTTGTAGGTAGTGAATGATTATTTCAAAGATTTTACTCCATGAAAGGTTACAGCTCTTGGAAAGAGGAAGGCTTTCCATCTGCACTCAGAAAGTCTCAGTGCAGTGTTGTACCTACTATCATTTGTCTTCCTTAGAATGAAGAGTGTGACAAAACTAAGGGATATTTTCCCATGTTAGAAGTGATTTGGAGTGGTTTAATGCATGAATACATTAGCAGTGACTCCAATTAACCAAGATAGTTACACATGCTGCGTTTCATCAAGGCTTAATACAAATGTAATGGACTAATCACTATCTTGTTTCTGCTAATTGTTCACAGTCATGTTTTCCATAATTACCTGCTTGTGCACATCACGCAGACTCACTAAGGTGTGTGTACCCTCCTTGCCCACCCGAGACTGGCTTCCCCCACCTACATCACCCTCTCACTTCTACTTTTCTTCATCTCGCGTGGTTGTTTTTCTCCCACATTCCTGCTCCTACCCTTTGGTGTTAGGTCTTCCTGTGGGTGCCTGCCACAGATATATAGTGTGGGGGGTTTTGTTTGTTTTTTTTCTTAGATGTTGCTCCTGTTCTTGTAAATTCCAGAAGTTGGTGTGTTATTCTTCACTGAAATGAGCAATATTAAAGCATAATCTTCCTCATAACGGCCTGTTGTCTAATCTCAGCTCCACTTGAATGAGAGTGAAACACATGTTGAACTATTTTTCTGAATTGCAGTATTTATGATTTAGATACAAAACATCCGTTCTGATGTTTTTCAGTAATAAGAGTCCAAGAATAGCTGGTCAGCCTGAATAACTCTTAGCAATTAATATCTGCTGTATTTATCTATGAATCAGTTAATCTCATTCATTAAGTCTTTAGCATTAAGTCTTTAACATTATGCACAACATTTACTCCATTTTAGCTTTTGTTCCAAGAATTTGGGATGTATTTTGGACCTCTGACACTTGTCAGCTGATAGGAACCAGTGTAGGAAATGGCTGACAAGAAAAATTCCCTTTGTCATAACATAGCACAATATAATTTCTTGGTAAAAGATAACACCATTTATTCTAAAAGTTCATTGGGAGTAGTTATTTACCTTCCATCCTGGAGAATGATTTTCACCTTATACATATTTTATACCAGTATACTTTTAAGAGCATCAGTAGACTTTTGATTTAGGCACAAATACAGTGATGTGATTAATTACACATTGGTTTCAATCAGGATGAAGTTTGTACTTAAAGCTAATTATGTACTTAAATATGTTGCTGAAGATGACTTTTCCACTGATTTATGGAACTGAGCCCAAAAATACACATGAAATAAGACAGGTAACTATTTCTTTTGAGATACTATTTCCTGTCTCCTCCTCTCTTCCCCGTTTCTCTGTACTAAAAGACTGTATTTTTTTGGATTTCCAAAGACTTGATGGTGGTGTTTTCTACAGCTGTGCTGATGTCCCCAGATTTATGCCAATAAATCTAATCCATATGCTTTCCGTCTTTCCCTAGCATCTCACTAGACCTACAGTAGCTGTCAAAGCAGTTTTGCTGCTAAAACTTCTATTTAGCCTTTCTGTTTTTGCTGTATCTTTTGGAAAGATTGGTGTCTGCACTGTTAAGCTTTAAATCTTCGCGATTCTTCAGCCTCATAATTAGTGATGATGGGGCACTTAATGATGCCCCAGAGCCTCTGCAGGATATACCAAGCCTGCCTCAGTTCAGCAAACTCTCTGCCCACTCCTTTGTGAGGGCAGCCACCTCCTCTGCTCCAAAGATGTGGAGTAACGAGGGGAGGCCAAAGCCTTCAGGCTTTCACACCACCCTCTAGTATTGGAGCACTTTACCTATTTTCCACTGTTCCGATGATTTCCAAAGCACAGGGCCTGACCTGGGAGGCACTGGGAGATCTGCTTAGTTGTGGCTAACTGCTGTAAAATTAGATGGTGCTTCCAGCCTGTTCCTACCTAACTCTGTTTCTAGGGTTGCTGTTGTGCAGTCACCGTTGCTGTTGGTGAGCAGAGGCCCTCTTGCTGGCAGTTGCAGTAAAGCACCTGAACAAAGCCCAGGGAACAATTTGTCTGTTCAGTTCCAGGCGTGGTTCTTTGCTGAGGATTTATGACTTTGTGGCTACTCCACCTTAGTAAATAATGCCTTGCTGTAAGATAAGGAAACTTTTTCCCTATGGCTGTCAGTTTACAATTCTTCACAATCTACAATAGTGGAAAAAACCAAGATAACCTTTGCCCGGACGTCACTGGACTGCTGCGATCAGGGCAATTCATCCACTTCTTATTGTGAAGGTTATTAAAAACACAGTGCCTTCCCTGTTGAGCTGTGATAGTCAATGGCAAGTACTAACCCAAAAGATATAAATCCATAACAGGCCTCTGACACAGTGCTTGATATGTTGTTCTGAGTGCTATCATAATTCTACCCTAAGTCTTGGTGCTTTGTTGCCATGCCCTTGAGCTACTCGTTAATGTCTGTGCAAAGAGTACCTAAAATATGAGCACACCAGAATATGTGCTGAGAGCCAGATGATGTGCACTGGTAGCACACACTCTAAAGGTCCCAGAGGGAGTGTAGGCAGCTCAGTTGACTTTGTCTGGTCGCACTTTTTGTCTTTCCAAGACCCAGCACATCCCTGCAAACAGGCAGAGAGGCACACCGCACCCTGGGCAGCCTGTGCAATGTGCAGAGGAGAGAGGCTGCAACACCTTTAGTACATTTACACTTGGGCACAGGTGAGTGCTGACTTCCTGACAGGTGGGCCAGACAGCAGAAAGGGGGTCTCTTCTAAGTAATTTGCAAAAAGAAGGCATAACCTGGTTTTGAAGGTGGAGATAACAAACTGCATGACAAGAGGCTCTGAGGTTGGAGTGTGGTGGGCTGGGAAGGTTCTGGCCAGCCCTTTCTCTGGAGCACTAACCCTCTCTAAAAACAAAAATGCGCAGAGTCCTTGAGGACAGCTGAGAACAATTTTTAAAGAGGTCAAATGTGAAAGTCGGAAGCCTCCTACTCTCACAAGCTGCTTTCATCCTGCCTCTGTATAGAAAAAAACCAGCATGTTGGGATCTCAGTTTGGGTCAGGCTGCCTCAACATCAGGAGTGAAGAAAAAGCAGAAGATTCTGTCTCTCTAGTGTAGAAAAACCAGAAACTATTCTTGCTAAACATTCTTGTCGTCACAGAGGTTTACAATTTATGAGGTATTTGTCTTTTAACTCTGAAAAAATGGGTGAGAGCAAACTGCATTCAGATGTGCACATAAGTTCTAATATACTGAAACAACCCAATACTCAGGAAAAACCTGAGTGGCTTCCAATATATAATCTTCCAAGTCTGTGGCTTCCAATATATAATCTTGCCTAACTGAAAAATCATGCTTGTGCCCAGAATATGTATTTTGGGATTTATAGGGGGGAGTTTGAAACACTCTAGTTTGAAAGAGAGGCAGGGAAGTGTCAAGGTGCAATATTTTCTTCATCATCCAAGCCAAGAACCAGAATAAGAAGATGACTCCCAAACCTGGCCCATTTGTTTAGCAAGAATTCCTCTACTTAGAACCCAAGCACTAATTGAGGCTTATTGAGACAATTTACTTATGCAGTGGTGAATGCACAAATACAACCCTACCCTTTGAGACTAGACACTCAGATCTCAGGTGGCCAGGAAAGAAGCACATGGACTTCTGTACTTCTGCACTGAAGAGCCACAGGGTGAGCTTGGACACACAGGGTATTCTCTCCTTTATTTTCAACTTTGTGGCAGTGTAGTTAGCAGCTCTTAACATTTAGGCAAAGAGCTCAGCCTTTGGCTGCTGCAGTGAAGAAATGAAGGGGACAAATAGCGCAGCTATTCTTTTCTTTTCTGTCTTTTCCTTTTAAGCCATGCATGATTCATGGGTTACATTAGCATCCCTCCAACAGAAGGACATGGATCACTAATGGCACCAGTACAGGGATGTTGTGAGTGACATCTTTCTGCTTTGATTACAAATCACATTGTTTATGTTGCATACTGCCAACCTTGTCTGTGACCCTCTTCTGTGCAGCGCTCCCCATTTACAATTCTCCAGGCTTCAGTATGTCATGCTAGATACACACTCTTTTGCAAGGGAACCATACCATTTCAGGAAAAAGTGCATTAATGAAAGCAATCAGCATCGGGCCAGGGTACAGAACCCTGGCTCACCTTTAGTTCGGGTCAGATGAAAGCACATTTTTTGTCAAACTTAAAGAGTATCACAGATTTTAAGTAATTTTTTGCCCCCCTGAATGTTCTCTTTGTGAAACAGTAGCTACACAAGACATGAAGACCAAGGTGCCTGTTGACATAAAAAAAGTTATTGATTAATAAATTAATAAACAGGCTAGGGACAGGCAGACTAAAAATGTCCCAAAAGTACCAGATGATAGATCATCAGTCGAGCACAGTGTGATCAAAGGTAAGGTAAATTTATCTGAGATTGCATATGTACACAGGAAAAATCAAATGCTTTTACTGTTCTGAGCAGCTGTAAATTTGCACAATATCACCAAAATCTGGGGTTGTACATACATGAGTGCTTAAAATCAGACCTCTTTGCTAAATGTATTCTCTTTCTTAGCTAAATTCCAGCCTATTCAGGGAATTAATATCCTGCCTAGCACAGCCTGCTTGTCTTCCCAGCATGTTTCCCTGAGAGTGAATAAAGCACTTCCTCCCCTGCAGTTGGGGAACCTCACTGTTTGCTCCTGTGCTCTGTGGCTGGGGTTGCATCCGAGTGGGAATCGCAGTCCAGCCCTTTACAGTGCTTCTGCCACAGTGAAAAGCAAGTGTTGTGCCCTGGGGTCACACTGCAGCTGTGTCTAAAACCTGCCCTCAAGTAAAGATGAGATCACTCTCACTAAGAATAAAATATTTTAATATAAACATCCACCTTCATCTTTACTGCTCTTACAGGGAGGATCTAGCTCTTTAGGTGAGACATTTTTCCCCCTAGTTAGCAATTTCAGGAAATCAAAATACGTGTTGGGAAAAGTGAAAGCTTACAGATTTGTGGCCATCTGGGACTCATCTCCTGCCCAGTCTCCAGACAGATCTCACTTTTCAGGATGCTGCGTAGAGGAAGCTGCAATGTACTTGGGTAGCATTTCTTGTGTCCTCACCATTTCTTGGGAACTAGCTTCCAAATATCTCATATTTCGCTTGACTCCTACACATAAGCAGAAACAGCTGCAGATCAGCTTGGTCTATTTTTGTCCCAGAAGGTGTCACTGAAGAGCCAGGAAAGGTGCAGGTTTAGTAATAGTCTTAAATGTGGCCTCATGAAGTGGAGCCTGGAAAATGTTAAAAGCAATTTGGAGCTGGAGAACTCTATGGCTACCTGAGGAATGAAGATCTGGAGATTTTTGCATCAGAGAATAAACACCCTGAAATTTACAATGCTGTGTTATTCCTCAGCTAAATCATCTTATGGTCTGCAACAAAACTAAATGATTCTTGAGAGTTGGTGAAAAGAGGTTCATGAGTTCAGAAATGGTTTTTTATAACATACCTTTAAAGGAATATGTTTACCTTCTTGCTCTTTGCTTCATACCTGTTGTGTCAACATTATATCATAAAGTGCAATCATCATGTTTTTTTTGCAAAGTCTTGGTCTTTAGGCCTATTCTTAAGGAGGGGAGGAAGAACTGGGACTTTCTGTTGGATTGTTTTGCATTATCTCTAGAGACAGAACTAGCACAGATTTGGCAATGATGTAAGAGGCCTTAAGGAGCTTGCAATGTGAATTCAGCCAATAACAATTTACACACAGCAAGCTGGGTACCCCCCTCTCCACTTGGAAATAGTAGTTTGAGTTACTGTTTAACAGCCTTTTCTCAAATTTTAAGTGTCTTGTGAGTCTTGTTCTGATATATAAAGCAAAGACACTTAGGGTACCTACCTTTGAGATGAGGAGTAATGTAACTAGGGTAGAAAACCCTCTCAAAAGGCTATTAAATACCCTGCATTAAGCTATTCTCTTACCTACTGAAGACCAGGCTGTGATCTGATGTGGGGGTAAGATTATCCTCCACCAGAGTACTGCAGGCTCTTTCCTTTCCCAGAAACATCTGCTACTGTCTGAGGCAGGATAATGGACTAGATTATTGCATCCATGTTGCCATTCCTGTGCTTTAAAGAGAGTAATTGGAGGGTCTTTAAAAAAAAAAAAAAACAAGCCAAACAAAACCAAAAAGAGATTTAGTTGGTATGTCCAGCTATATAGTTGGCACATACCTACCCAGTTCTCTGCTTTTCAGGGTACTGATGCTGCAGACCTCATCCTTTTCTCTCAATTTCTAATAGTTGGTTTGTCTAGTTTATAGTTTAATACACCACAGGTTTTTGACATGTTGTTGGTTCTCTGAGATAAAGAACAAAGGAGGGACACTCTTAAGTTTTTCCCTGACTGACCAAGCTATGCCAGGTTTACTGCTCCAAAGGACTTCCAAGGTCTGAAGTAAGGAATATAAAAAACAGTCCCAAATTCTATCAAAGTACGACTTCTTATTTGATAGAAACTACTTGAAATTTCTTTTAAGTGAAAATTTAAATAATTTTCCTAACCTCCTCAGCACTAGTTGAATCATAGAGTGGCTGCAGGTACATTTAATGGCAGAAATAGCATAAACTCACAGGAATGTGTAAGAAAAAATGTTGTTGTTGTTTCAATAAAAAGAAAATAATGTGGAAAACCCCCAATTTTTAACAACATAATAGAGTCTAGCCAGTGACATTCTGCTAAAAACAGATATGGTCACACTAAGGCAGTCCAGCAAAGGACTGTTGCAGGTCTCAGTGCTGGAATTTTGCCATTTAATCTTTCCTCTGGCAGATTAGCACAGAGATTACACAGCCTCTGTGCATTGTTATCCACAGAAATAAAACCTATAAGAGTTTGTTCACCCATATTCCCCACTTCATTTATCCGTTTTTTTATTTCAGCCACTAATCCGCTAAGGATTTCAGCCTTTAGCTCAAGGTTATCAGAATGGCATTGTGAGTGGATAACATCTGTTTCAGCTTTCATCCATCTAGGACACAGACATTAATCACTAGAAATGGAGTGTGAAATGGAAAGAAGAGTTAAATGCACATTTGATTCTGAACACTCAGAGAAAATGACTTTTGGGATCTGACCAGAGGGAGAGTTCACTGAGCTATCGCTGGGATTGCCAGTGCAGTTTGCCTGAAAAGCCAGTCATAGCATCTGACAGAAATTCTTGTTCTTTCAGATTATTTCAGAGACATAAAACTTTGTTCTGTTTATTTTAAAAGAAATGTTAAAAACAATAAACCCCAAAACAGTGCATCTATTTATCTCAGTTTGATTACAGTAATTAGAAAGGTTCTCTTCCCAGGCTTTCTGTGCCCTGGTTGCTGTCTCCAGCCCTGAGTTGTTGCAGCCTCATGCTGCAAATGGGTAACTGTGGCCAGGTTTTCCAGTGGGTGTGAGGAAAATATAGCAAGAACTAGGAACAATCTAGTTCCTAGACTTAATAGGCTTCTTCCATCCACACTTTTTAGATTTTCACAGGTCTCAGTGAGAAGTGGTGTGTTTTTTTTTACTGGTCTGGCACACCTCATGGTAGCTGGACTCTTATTTTTTAAGTCACTTTAAGAACAATCACAAGCCCTGCTTTCATCAGAGCAATAGGCATGAAACAGCAGGAAACTGCTTAATTTTCTCTCCAAATTCACTTGCTATTGTACATTTAAATCCTTATTAACGAACTTCATCTATCTCTAGTTTCCCCTTCCACCAGACTTTCTCCTTTTGTCTGGTAAAGATTTGCCTTTGTAGCTAGAAACATGAGAATCAAAAAGCAGTACTTCTGGAAGGAATGTATAGTCAGTATATCAGTGTTTATGTGATGCCAGTCAAATAGCTACTGTAGAGAGACGTCCTGTTTCTTCAAGGTTTGTTTACTTACTCCTGTAAGCAAATTGTTGCAGAGTTAAGACACTCACTTTGGGTGGTTAGTTTGGCTTGTGGCTGATGGTGTGTAGTTCTCCAACAGTTACACAGGGAACCTGTTGGGTGTTGTGGTGGGTCTGGAAAGCAGGAGGTGGAAGACAGCTACATTCAGACCTAGCTGGTGGTACCGGTTTTGAATGTATGCCCTTTTGCAGAGGTGATGTGCAGCTTTGCTTCTTACATTACAAGATGTTTTAAAAACTGTCAGTAATTATTCCCTGCAACCCTTCAAGAAGGCTTCTCATAGAATTTCTTCAAAACCACGGAATGTAATTCAACTAGTCAGTACTACCTACTTCTGTCATTTAAAACCTCTTCTTTCATCAACAGCCAGTTAACTGAGTTTGTCAAGGCACACTACCTGTTCATGTTTCAGCACACTACCTGTTCATGTTTCTTTTCTCATTCTTCCCCCTGGTCATACTTTGAGATAAACTGTTCTGAGCATCTTAAGCTTTACAAGTCCCTGGAGAAAGGCACTGCAGCTCATTAAAAACACCCCAACAACACTTTCCCACCCATGAGGTCAGTGCTACACCTCTGGGGGGACACTGGAAGTGCCCTGTTTCCAGAGGCTTATTAGAGTTTCTCTCTGGGAACAGGAGAGAACTGTGTTAACAAGAGTATTATTCCTCTAGCATTTGAAAGCTGAGCCCACCTATAACCTCTTCTAGAAAAATTATTTCATTTGATGCCCTCCCCCTCACTTTCTTGCAGTTTCACTGTAGGTAGACTTAATATATTGATCACATGCACACCAGCAGCCAACACTCCCCAATTTTGGGAAGTGTTTCTGCAGGCCCATGTCCTTTGATCCTTTGATTTCCTTGTGTGCTTTGTTGAGAAGTGAAATAGTTAATGTTTATTGGCATTACATTTATAATACTTGTCAGCTGAGTTGGCGTCTGTTCAAAAGAAGGTGAATGTCACGCAGCAGAGCAATCAGTTCAGTTTCTCTTCAAACTTGGCTTATTGACGTCGGATAGTTATAATAGAAAGGGAAAGGAAAGGAGTTTCAACCTCTGTAATTAAACCAGCAGTAGTTCCCAGGAGGACACTTTGTGTCTAACACCAAGGCCTGCCCTTCTTACTTTATATTGTTGCATGAATTCTTTAAACTATCCTGACAAAATCCAGCCTTCACCTAAAATCAGAATGTCCACCTGGTCTAACATGAGTCATTTAATGAGACTAATCTAACCAGGAAAAAAAAATCCGCATAGAAAAGCTCACAGGTTTTTATTTATATTCAATGGGTGTTTAGAAAAGTCCCTTCCCATTTTAACAGAACAGAATTTCCTTTTACAAGTGAACTGAGATTCTGCCAAGCAACTGCCAGACATGGAATCCTTTGTGGTTTCTGGAGCTGATGCCATTTACCTGTGTTTTGGCTAAGAATACAGTCTCCTCCCTCCTCAGACAGTGCTCTCCTGCCTTTCTACCCCCAGCCTCCCTCTACCAAGATAGTGTTCCCATACCAAGTAATTTTTTCTTTCTGTTTAAAAAAAGAGGAGAGGTGAAGATAAATTGTTGGCAGTTTGGGGCCTTGCGCTTTTAGAATTATTTAGAGTATATTTTACTGGTTCTCCTATAAAAAAAGGAGTAGAAAGACATTTATTAGTGGTTTTTTTCCTAGGCAGGCAACAGTCTAAAGGCAGAAATAGAGGCACCATCTCTGTATGACTTGTCTCTTCTCTAAAGGTAACTTTTCTTCTTTGCAGGTCCTTTTATTTTGGAAAATAATATCTTTTGGTACTTTTTGAAACTCCTTCAGGGTTTTTTTAAGGGAAAATCTAATGAACCCATAGGAAAGCAATTAGAAAAGAACAAGTCTGTGACTGTGTCTCTCTCTACAAGTGATAAAGTGCAGTAATGAACTAAATAAAATATTGTTATTTATATGGGAACATAAGTAATTGCAGTTCTAAGCATGGTAGGTAGGACATTCACTGATGTCAAGAGTTCAAAATGTAAGTAAACAAAGTCTTCATCCTGCATATGAAGAACTGTGAGCAGGTAAAATGTTTGCACCTATAATTTCAGTAGCAGAGGCCACAACTGGGAACTGCTCTGAGGAGGATGTTATTTTCCTCACCAGACTCCTCCTTTCTTTCCTTTGGGCTCTCTGCTTTGTACCAGCTCACACAGAAGGCTTTTTGAAACTATTTAGTATTCATCACAGATGATACCCTGTAATTTTGTGAAAAGTAACATCTGTTCAGGGAGAAAATGTGTACATGTATATGCAGGTTTCTAAGATACCTATTTGAGAGAAGAAGAGAAAACAATTTAGCTTGAATATCCTTAAAATTTACTGGCCCATTTGACATAATCCAGTGACCCAACCTCAGAGCAATCATCTTCTCAGGCAAAGAAAAAGAATGCATAATGATCTCCAAACCTCCAGCTGACATCAAATGGCATTGCTCCATTACAGATCTAGTCTGTTATGATTTTGCTGCCTGATAAAAAGAATTCCCCACCACTGGCAATGGAAAATTTTCAAAAACAATCTATATCACAGAATCATGGACTTGTCGGAGTTGGAAGGGACCTCTAGAGATCATCTAGTCCAACTCCCCTGCCAAAGCAGGAATGCCTAGAGCACATAATTCAGGACTGCATCCAGGCAGGTCTTGAAGATCTCCAGAGAAGGGGACTCCACAACCTCCCTGGGCAGCCTGTTCCAGTGCTGCGTAGCACCAGGTGTGGGTTTCGCTTCCAGCAGTGACCCATGTGGGATAGCTGCCCCACCTGCCGACTCCTGAGGTGAAATGGGGATGAGTAGCCTGACCCTCACTTCCAGGTACTAATCGAGGGAGCGTATAATAGAAGGCCTATAATAGAAGGGGTAAGCAATCTGCTCCAGGGCTTGTACAAACCTAAGGAGCGATTAACAGTCAGTAGATAAGGTGACACATTATCCCAAAATCTGTCTCTTTGCATTCAGAAGGGTTTTTTCCCACTAGTATCTCTTCCTTCACTCAGCAACCTCACTGCCCCCTCATCTATCCCACACTTCCTTAATTTTCTAATGAGGTTGTTATGGGAGACAGTGTCAAAAGGCTTGCTGAAGTCAAGGTAGATGACACCTGATGCTCTCCCTTTATCTAACCAACCAGTTACAAGATCATAGAAGGCTATCAAACTGGTGAAGCATGATTTACCCTTGGTAAATCCATGTTGAGCAATACCTGTAACTTCTTGATCTTCAATGTGTTTGGTGATCATGTCCAGCACGAGCTGCTCCATTATTTTCCCCGGGACAGAGGTGAGACTAATTGGCCTGTAGTTCCCTGGGTTCTCCTTCTTGCCCTTTTTGTGGACTGGTGTGATATTTGCCTTCCTCCAGTCCTCAGGCACTTCTCCTGTTTTCCAAGATATCTCAAAGATGATAGAGAGTGGCTTAGCAGTAACATCCGCCAGTTCTCTCAGCCCTCGTGGGTGCATCCCATCAGGGCCCATGGACTTATGGATGTCTAGTTTGGCCAACTGGTCTCTAACCCAATCGTCCCCAACAGAGGGAAAGTCTTTCCCTTTCCAGACCATCCTCCTTGTCTCCAGGGTCTGGGTTTCATGCTAAAGCTTCACTGCAGCTTTAGCAGTGAAGACCAAAGCAAAGAAGACGTTCAGCAGCTCTGCCTTCTCTGTGTCTTTCACCACCAAGGCACCCACCTCATTCATGAGTAGGCCTGCATTTTCCTTCGCCTGCCTTTTTTTATTGATATACTGAAAGAAACTCTTCTTGTTATCTTTAACTGTGATAGACAAGTTAAGTTCTTCTTGGGTTTTGCCATTTTTCCCCTGCATATCTTCACCCTTCAACCTTGATGTTGCTCATGAGTAACCAACCCCCTTTTCCAGAGGTTGTACACTTTCCTTTTCTCCCTGAGGTCCAGCCAAAGCCCTCTGTTTAGTCAGACTGGTCATCTTCTCCTGCACTTTTGAGAGTTCCTCCTTGAAGTATGACCAGCCTACCTGGGCACCTTTGCCCTTCAGGACTGTCTTTCAGAGGACACTCTCAACCATGCTCCTGAAGAGGCCAAAGTCAGCCCTTCATAAGTCTAAGGTGGCAGTTCTGCTGGCTCCTTGTCTTGCTTCTGCAAGAATTTAAAACTCTATGATGTTGTGATCACTCTGCCCAAGACAACTTTGAACCTTTACATCCCCCACAAGATCTTCTCTGTTAACAAGCAGCAGGTCCAGGAGGGCACTTTCCCTGTTTGGCTTGCTCACCAGCTGCGTTAGAAAGTTGTCTTCTACACACTCTAAGAACCTCTGGGACTATTCCCTCTCTGCTGTGTTATATTTCCAGCAGATATCTGTGAAGTTGAAGTCCCCCACAAGAACCAGGGCAAGTGATTGCGGGAGCTCATTCAGTTGTTGGTAGAATGTTTCATCTACTTCTACATCCTGGTTTGGGGTCTGTAATAAACTCCCACGATGATGTCTGACTTATTGTCCTTCCCCTTGAGTCTGACCTATAAACACTCTACATTGTCATTCCCATTATTAACTTCTAAGCATTCAAATCTGTCTCTAACAGAGAGGGCCACCCCACCACTTCTCCTTGCTTGTCTATCCCTTCTGAAGAGTTGGTAGCCATTGATTGCAGCACTCCAGTTGTGTTAGTCATCCCACCACATTTCTGTGATGGCATCTATACTGTAGTTTTCCTGCAGTATAATGGCCTCCAGCTCCTCCTGTTTGTTGCCCATACTGCATCAATTTGTGTAGATGCACTTGAGCTGGGATCCCAATTGCACCCCCATCCTTGGCCCTTTTCCTCCAGGCTTCTTACCATTGGGTCTGGTTTTGTCCCCTTTCCCCTTCACTGTGCAAGAGCTTTGCTAACTCTTGGTCTAATACCCTTTTCCCCTTTCGGGAAAGGGTTTTCCCATTATTCTCAAGCAGACACAGTGTCCTGTAAATCAAACTATGGTCTGAGTACCCAAAGCTCTTCTGGTAGCGCCAGTTACAGAGACATGTATTGAACCGCCTGATCTTCTTGTTTGTCCATTCATTGGTCCCCAAAACTGAAAGGGCAGAGGAGAACACAATTTGTGCTCCTGAACTCTTGACTAGATGTTCTAGAGCCCTGAAAATTTTTTTCAGTGCCCTCAGACTTCTCCTCACCAGTTCATCATTATCTACCTGTAAGACCAAGAGGGGGTAATAATCCGAGGGCTTTATCAAGCCAGGAAGCTTCCTGGTAATATCCTTAACAGAGGGTCCTGGGAGGCAGCAGACCTCCCCCCCCTCCCCCCTTTGGGAAGGATCTGGCCTGCATATATCTTTAATTGAAGATGTCCCTGTTCTTTGCAGGGGAGGTTGGACTAGATGACCTTTAAAGGTACCTTTGAACCATTCTATGATTTTTCAGAGAAAGCATGACATCATTTTAGTGTATAAGGTTAGTATGACTTTTATTCGCTTCTAACTGGGTTTAAAGGCAAATTTACACGTTATGTGCATTACATCAACTGACCAAGTAGTACAGTATGATTTATTTTATAAAAAGACCTTTTTTGTGTTTTGTATTAGAAAGCTTTTACTTTGAAATTCTGACATTTCATCCATTCCCTTTATAACTCCCAATTATCCTACAATATCCATTATTTCATTCTGTTTATTGAAAGGACTATTCGCTCACTGCAAGACTCACAACAGCTTTTGTCCCTACCGAGAGAATATTTTAAAAACAACAAAATGCATTTCCACAAAAGATTTATTTTCTTGCAAAACGATCTCTTAATCCTCAGAAAAAATGTTTTTACAAATGCCCTTTCTAGCATCACTATGCCGAAGCACAAAACTGCTCCATGAATTCTGGGGACTGTCATTTGGAATGGCCTCTGTGTGGGACACATACATTCACAAAGGGTATTTTAGAAACCATTCCCTCTTCTTCCTACCAGATTTATGTGAGAATCTTCCAGAGACAAACTTAGTCTTACCTTCCAATGGCTTGGGTAGAAAATGAGCTGCTGGTTTTGTTTTCTTCACTCTGTTTCCTTTCATGACCTGCCCTTCTTTGTTCAGCCCCAAGAACCAGGCCCTTCCAGACTCCTGTTGTCTGTAGAGCATGGATGAGTAGATTACATAATAATTTTCAAATACAGACTCCTTGAATTTGCACTCCGGTGTAAAAAGTTCCTGTAGGAGGAAAAGTAAATGTTAAATGACTATCTCTAAAATGCAGCTTCTTTTTTTGTTAACTTACAAATACCTCTTGATAAGTTTAATATATGACCTATAATAATGTTCTGCTTGGAGACCAGGAGATCTGTCTTGGTTTCCAGGTGATGGATGCATTTGTTTTCCCATCTGTCCAACAGGGAAAATTTATTTTCAAAGTACAGAGGAAGCAACACAGGTATAAAACCACTATTTAAAACACAGGAATAGTTATTATTGTGCTGATTTTTCTGATATAGGATATTCTTGTAAATAATAAGAAAGTCTATGATAAAATAGCATTGATGAGAAAGCAGTTGTTCAGTTTTACCTAATGGTATGGGGTACACAGTATTTGTATTGCCATGGCTTATGTTCCCACCTGTAAGCAAAGCTGCCTGATGGATACCAGGCATACTACTTGCTTTCTCAATTAGGGAGCAACTTTTAACCTCAAATAAAAAGATTTGGTGTATTTTATCCAGCAACAGACCAAAAAAAGCTACTGCAACAGCTGTGAAATAATTTGTGAACCTACCTTAAGCCAGGTTGCTTTGTCTGGGAGAGCAAGCACACTTAGTGTCTGTAGGTCATGCTCATTTACAGCATGGAAAACAATATTCTCTGATGTGTGCAATGGCCATCTTTTTCATTACCGCTTTGCCACCTATGTGCACAGCTGTATTTACTATACACACATGCAGAAATGCAGATACAGTCTGTACTAGAGGCACCAAAAGCTAATTACGGGCAACACCTTAACTGCACCTTCTCCTTTGCAGTGAGGCCTTTTCCTCTCTCTGTTCCAAGACTTTAAGACATCTGTTGTTTGTGTTACTCTCTTTTCTCCTCCACTGATTTCAAATCACAGTAGGGCTCAAGGAGACTTGAAACCAGGAGGCAGGGTGGTGTGCTAGAGGGAATGCCTGTTAAAGCCTTGCACAAGCATTTTACATGCAAGTCATGTTCCTCAGCTGTTGAAACAGCAGATGCTAATCAGGAAATGCCTACACAGCTCTCCTTATTACCTGCTTCACTGCAAACACTACCTCCTGTGTTCCCCACTAAGTTTTACTTCCTTGTAAAGCTCAATTACCATAAACACTACTTCTTAGCCGATAGTCACTTCTTTTTTTTTTTTGGCTATAAACAAAAAGTCTTTTTTCATTCCATGTTCCTCTGTACTAGAGATGTTTGTCTGCCTGCAAACCCCATTTGTGTGTTTTCCCAAACAATATCCATAAGGATACTGAAACAAGAATCCTTCAAATCCTATCTTTCCTCTGAATCAAACTTGGCTCTTTCCTCTCTCATTTCTTTGGCACTTAGAGTAGTTTTCTGACAGTGCACAGCATATGAAGTGGTAGGTATTTACTTTACCAAGTCAAAAAAACCCAACATGGATGACGTCAAAACAATTACTTGGCTACTCCTGGATGCAGACAGATAGACTGGACAAACTGGCATCATTACTATTTCTTAGTTATGAAAAGCATAGAAATAATCTACTAATTCCTTTTGGAATATGAGGAAGGCCAGACCTGAATGCTGGATTCTGCCTAAAAGTACTGCAGCTACACAGATGCCTGGGCAGTGTAACAGCTTTGGACAGGGTTTGCTTTGATCCAGTATATTAGGATGCAATTCTGCCCAGGATAAACTCACAGCCAAAAGGTCACTTAAATATATGTTACTTTAAAGCAGGCTAATAGTTACACTGATGTGGGGAGTATTCATGAATGAAAATTAGGCACCTGATGATGACTATGCTGAACTGCAGTCTCCAGTTCTTCTGAGGAAAGAGTTACTCAGAAATGGGCACCTTCCCTGGGGCTCAGGTGGAAACTGAATGTTTCTAAGTTAAGAGTGACGTCTAAAGCCTCAGACACCATCTCAGCTGGCTGAAAAGCTGTAGGCACCTATATTTTCTCCAGTAAAGGAGCCATGACACCTAAAATGCTGTCTCTGCATGTACTTAGGGCAAATCTAGATCTGCATACCTAAAATTCAACCAAGTAAGAACTCTCAGAAAATGACTAATGTGCTAACAGCACCAACTTAAAAAAAAAAGTCATCCACAGACTCTATTCAATTCTATTGCTGGAGGGAAAGGCAGTACAATGGCATTTTTGAAGAGAAACTCAATGGTGAGGGTCACTCCCCTAGGCTACCTGCCTATCTGTATCCAATCTGAAGCAGTCCAAATCTGCATCTGGCTGACATGAATAATTTACATCTTCCCTGCAAGAATGACTTTTTGGCTTTTGATCCCAGAACATTTTGTATTAGGAAGTGAATGAATAAATTGCAAAACCAGACATGACTTACAAACAAGAAATTATTTTCAGGATTTCTCTTCCAAGGTCAGTGCCCAGATTTAACCTGTAGCCTTATGTAAAAAGTGGTTTTCTCCTGTCAAAGCAACATTTGAAAAATAAAATATATACCATTTGCCAATTTCCAAAACCCCAGGAGTGGGTTTTGGCTGCAAACTGCAATCTGATACAGCTTCCTGGGTCCTAGAGAAGTGAAAGATGCATTAAATTGTACCTTGCTGAGAAGAATTTTCACTTGGATATTTTTGCCAGCTTCCCATCAAGCTTATGCTTGATGTGAGTCCTATTTGGAGATATTTTAATTTTCCTGGTTGCTGTAGCATTAATAAGTATCACGACACACAGGTTGTGGATTCAACCTCTTGCAATCACAAAGTTCTGTCATTGGAAAGTTCTTGGTTTTGGGGTCCCCACCAGTGTCTCCAAAACTCAATATTGTAGCGTTACATGATAATAATGGAGCCTTAGCTTATGGAGTCAGGTGGGGGTGTCAACATCTACTTTCAGTTAAGAACAAACCACAAATGCAATAAAGAGAAAAGAGGCATTATCCACCTCTCAAACATAGGAGTGCATGAATGAAGGATTTCAGGTTACCTGTGGTGTCAACATGGAGATGTAAGGATTGCTGGAAAGCAATTCAGATGACAACTGAGATGAACTCCCTACCAAAAGAAATGTCTTTCTGTGAATCATAGACTGAAGTCTGATACAATGAATTTAGGTGTCCATGCTTAATCAATAATATGTCACAGTAGCAAATTACTATAGTTCAAAATCGAAGTATAGCAAACTTTCCTGTCCCACAGGTCATTGAGTAAATGAAAATATTTGAATGAGTTATCACTCCAGTTACTGGGCTTTCACAATTTAATCTGCAATTTAACTAGCTTTAATGAAGTTGCATGTGTGTGCCATGGTCTTTCACTTAAAATAATCCCCAGAAAGCATGGAGTTTTTCTAGTAAAGCTCTCCGAAAGAAGAAATAATTATGCAGCTATGGATAAAACACCTATGCTGCAAACCACAGAGTTGCGAAGTAGAAACTAGCATGACAACACAGGTATCCATATAGCTTCTAGATATTGCTTAAAAATTACATGGACAACAGCAATGTTAAACTCTATCTCTCTTCAGTAAGGCAATTGATAATGAACTGTTGAGTCTGAACAAAAAGTGATCTTCCACTGCACACCATGAGGGACAGTGCAAGACCAGAGCTCTGCCACAGTCATCAAAATAGCCAGTTCGAAGGACAAGGGCTTCCACAAAAGTATCCTACATTCTACTCCTGAACCTTCGAGCCTCTTTAAATTTTTGTTTTATTCTGAAATATAGGAAATGACTGTATTCCAGTCACAGCTCACAGAAGTAATATAGCTAGCAGTCAGCTACTTGAATTGTAGCCAGCAGCAAATAAGGAGCCAGTGGATTCCCCTGGAGATGGGCTCAACGGGACTCATTCATACCAGGCAGCTGCAGGCTGAACTTACTACAGCTTCTTATTGGTGACAAACAGAAGACAAAACCACAAGACAAACTCAAAGAGATTGCTGGGCAAGGAACAGCCAGTCTCATCAAGCACTGCAAAAAAACCTGGTACTGTTCATTGTTTGCACTTAGAAGTCTGGGTCGTGTAACAGGACCTTGGTGCTTTGGAAGTACAGATCAAGTGAAGTCTGCTTGATGTGAACACCTTTCAATCCAAATAGCGATTGATATAGGGCAAAAAAAACCCCAAAACATCCAAGCAATGATATCAGCATGCTAGTAATTTGTTATTGAACATTTTTTGTAGGAATGATGACAAAGGATTTTCAACGAGAGACTAAAAAAAAGACACTAGCTCTGTGGAGGCTCATGGGACACTTCTGCACAGTGAGAAAAGCAACAGAGCACAAAGGAATTTTGGAGATTCAAGGCTAGAAACAAAAGAAGAAGGTGACATTTTAATAATGGATAGAAAGGTTGAAAATGACTCATGATGAAGGGCCTTAAATTAAAGAGAAACAGTCTGCGTTTAATGAGGAGAAAGCACTCAAAAGAGAAGAGAAATACAGTTAAAATAACAGAGCTGTTAAATTAACTATGTGGCAGGTTTCTGAACTGAGACCACAGGGGTATCTCTCAGTGCAGGAGGATGCCAGAGTAATCAAAGTGTGAAATGGTGAGAACCCAGAAAACAGCTGCAGTGCTGTAGAAGGGCAAAAGGCCATATCATAGACATATTTATCCAAGAAGACTTGTAAGATATGGAGGCTTCACCTGCACATGAGAACTGGAAAATACCTAAATTAGTATTTCTCTGACTTGCTACACATTGAATTAGGTGAGTTAGACTACCTTCATACAGTATACCTATTTGACAAATGTTGCTGTAAAAGAATAAAAGTTACTCAGGGTTTCATGGATTCACAGATTAGAGTTGGAAGGGACCTCTAGAGATCATCTAGTCCAACTCCCCTGTTAAAACAGGATTGCCTAGAGCACATCACTCAGGACTGTATCCAGCCGGACCTTGAAAATATCCAAAGAGGACTCCACGACCTCTCTCGGCAGTCTGTTCCATCCACAGCACCAAATTTTTCCAACTCTTAAGCTGGCCTACAGTTCAGAATGATCTTTTTCAACAGTTCCTCTTGAAATGGCAGAACACCCACCAACACATAGCTTATGTGTTATAGATGATTAAAGAGAAATTGGGTTCCCTGTATGTTCAGAAGACGTTTAGCTGATCTGGTCCTAAAACTCCCTTAATAGAAACATAATTTTTAAACAGAAAAACAAGAACAAATAAAGTTGGCATAATTTTCTATGTGCAAACTGGTCAAGTAAGATACCGAGGAACAGGAGGCGTTAGCTGCCATACTGCAAATCTTGCAGTGACTTTTTACTAACAAAGCTTCAAAATAAAAAGCAATAATAGCTGAACCTGACAATCCTATAGCTGCCCCATGAAAGCAGCAAACACTCAGAAATCCATTCACATACTTTCCCCAGTCTTCTAACAGAAAATTTCCTTAATAGACCACAACAGTCAAAAACCACCATTATTGGCTTTTCAGAGCTAGTGTCATTTTTGTGCTCTGGAAAATTCCTAAAAAAAGTAATTTTTTTTTAAAAAGTAGGACTTGATGTCATGCAGGTGAAAACCAGGCATGATTCTTACTTGTCAAAGAATCACTGAGAGTGCAGTAAGGATGTCAGCGTGTAAAAGTTAAACTTTTAGCTATAATTCCTGTCTATGATTTTTTACTTTTTAAAAGACCCAAAGATAAGAATATCACTCCTTGTAAAGAAACAAAACACAACTTTGGACTAAATTTAGGCAAAAGTACATGTAAATCAATGCTATTGCAAATATTAGCACATACTTATTCATGTACATTCATGAGCACCCAAAATAAGGTCATGAATAAAACTCATATAGCATCCATAAAGACAAACTAACAAAAATAGCTCAGACATATTTCTGTATGTTTAAGATGATATTGATTGCAGCCTGAATTTGGCTTCATTTTCTGGCCAGATTGAAAGAGAACATAAAACAGCTTGGATTACAAAAAATTCCTTGTTTCATTACAGAAAGATTGCTTTGCTTACAACTAGTCATATCAAACTAAAACTTATTAAAGGCAGTAATATTTTGTATGGAAGGCAGAACACATACTCATCACTTCCATAAATGTACCATTTGCAAGACTAAACAATGCCGTCAGATAAAAGCATATATTAAATAATAACATCAAGAATGTTTCCAAATTACTACTTGCATACACTAGACAGAAGAAGTCTTATATATCTGTCTCCTCATCCACATAGAAATTAGTATTATATCACAAGCAGTGCTCAGGTATTTATGTTCTTTTGATAGATACCTGCAATTCAAAGTCATCAACTCAGTGGGACATGGATGAAATAAAACAAATTTTTCTTGATATAAGAGTTTCTGATATATATTATTTATGGCTGTACCATTCGACTCCAAAAGTGAACTAATGTTTTTGAAATGAAGCCCATCATGCAGATGTGAATCATGACCTTCTCATTAGGAGTGAGTGAATCAAGGTTGTTTAAATTCAAAAGAAGTTTTGGGGGAGCAGCCTGGAAAAGCTTACTAATTTATAAAACTTTCTTTATGGCATTTTTGTGCCAAAACTAGAATACTTGAATGAAAGCTCAAGAGAAGAACTGCTAAAAAAGTGTTGCCTCACCTGAATAAAAAGTAAAATGAATTTAAGAAATATTAGCAATAAGCCAAATTTGTAACTATGGGTTTAGAATGGGCTGGAGTCCACTGATGACCATCACTCAGTACAGCATATGGTCAAGTAATCCTCCCTCATCCCCACAGACATATAAAGGAGAGTGAAGTCATTTTTCTGCTTCAGTCCCACTTTGAAGTTTCACAGAAATGTGTATTTTTTTGCTTGAGTATATCCTTGGCTTTAAAGGAAATGCAGCCAGAATCCTTGTACCAGCGAAATGAGATATTCTTTCTGCAAGAGCACAATCTCCTCCCCACCTAATCCTCAGCACCTAGCTTCCTTTAAGATTTAAATTTACAGTAAAAATCTGCTTTAAGTCTTCATCTTAAACACCAACTAAAACTCCCTGCCCTACCAACACAAAAAGGCATCCTTTATCTCCCATAAAGCATCTGTGATTAAAGAAATCTGGTATCAATAAGAAAGGCACACACCCCAAGGCATGACTAAGAGAAATTGCATGCATTGTAGGGAATATTTTCTTCCATTACTGCTATGGGACGGTGAGGAGAAGAACGTGAGTAAACCAGCCTATCTTTACCAGTTGCTTTTACTCAGAAAAGCCATAATTCATCAGCTTGTAGACAGCACCAGGTTCTCAGCTAGAAAAGGTCAGTGCTCAGGGAAAAATGGGACAGCACTAAATTAAGAGACTGAAAGGAAGGATTTAACAACATAGCTGTTGAAACAAACCATGAGGTTTGAGGAAGAAATTCTCATCCAGTTGCCCATCAATCCACCGTTCTGTTCTTTGATGAATAATGCAGGAGGAATAGAGAGTACTCTCAGATATAGACCGAACCATTCCAAATGACAGTGGAATCTTTTGACACAATTTTATACAGACACTTACAGCCATTACTGTAGACAACCTTCTGGAATCCAAATACCTCAAACAATATAAAATATTAAAAAAAGAAGCAAAATAGTTATTGAAATGACCAAGTACCCAAAAAGGACCAAGGAAGGTGACTCTTTCTTACCATTTACCACTAATGAAATCTCTGCTCCTCTGCAATACACTGAAATGTTTTTGCCACTGCATGACTGATACATTAGCATTAATTAGCTACTATTATGCAGTGTCAGATAGGATGGTATATTTTCACAGACCTCCCTGAGTATGATAGTATGTCATGTCCATAACCATCTACAAACACAAAAGTAAACATAAATAGATGCAAATTCAGAGGTATTTTTTAAGGTATACTTCAGACTCTTTCAGTTCTACATGTTCCTTCTAGAAGATGTGTGAATTTATGAAAGTTTTAAATGGGTGTCATTTACAAGCTGAGAAGCTAGAAAAACTTGCAAGAACACTCAAATTATAAGAAGTGGCCTACTTCAGTGTACTCTTTTTTACTTCTTTTTTCTTTACAGTTGTAAGCTTTTCTGCTTGCAGCTCTTTTTATGACCTCTCAATACATGAATTATACCACCTAGAGAATTGACTATTATAAAAGACAGGGGCTGGAATGAATACAAGTCAGTTACAGTAGGTCAATTATATGAACCTCTTGCTAATGTCTCTGTCGTTCTTTTACTGTTTTACACTGAGAGTCCATAAAAAGAACATGAGAGGCAAGCCCAGAGGAACCTCAGTCTGAGGAGACTAATACCAGGCAAAACCATTCTGTAACGAGTGCAACCAGTTCTCTGAGAAGATGCATTAGCTATGCCTTCTCTTATTTTCATGGCTCAAATAAGCTGCAGTTGACCACTGAAGGCTGGGAAGTGAAGGGAACAGAGACCAGTTTCGTATATTTGTTTCTTAACTCTTGTTATACAGAAAGTACATATTTTAGGAGGAAAGCAGCAATTCTTTGCTTCTTTCACTGTGCATCTTCTTGCCCAGCTTTGTTCTTCAGCAATGGAGGCACTGCTGTCAGTATTCAACAGGTTTTCTCCATTTCCTTCCAAGGTAGCTTTCATATATGAAGA
Source organism: Scolopax mira (assembly GCA_004320125.1). Classification (NCBI taxonomy): domain Eukaryota; kingdom Metazoa; phylum Chordata; class Aves; order Charadriiformes; family Scolopacidae; genus Scolopax; species Scolopax mira. The sequence goes on along the minus strand of BJBW01000641.1, from coordinate 117,045 downwards.
CAAAGGACCCTAAATCCGTTCTCTGTTCTGCTTTCTCCTCTCCTTTTCCAATATGAAGGTAGAAGATGTTGGATGTCAAATCTTAAAGATGGCCAAAACCTGACAGGCTGACAGGCTCTTAAATATTCTGTACTGTTTCCTGTTATGTGTTGTCATTCTTTCATAGAGATAGATGTCTACAACACTGTTTCACTTAAACATAAAAAGCCAACACACATATGATGGGACACTCAACACATATGCCACATCCCACGTGATGCCTGTCCAGAAAAGGTAATACAAGATCAAAGTTCTCTGAAATTATTCTACTCATGAGTTTAAACAAAAATCCTAAATTTCTTGCTAATATTTTGAAATGCAAGTGCAGTAAATATTTATATATATATCAAGCAACTAGTAGTTTTCACTTACTTAATATATTTCAGTTTACCCGGTGATCTAAAAATATTTTTCTTTCTTATTTAATTTTCATGGCATCTGTTATTTCAAGTATCCTTTATCAGAAGAACCTTAAAGTGTAGAGATTCACATACAAACATTCAAAAGCTGAATAATGAATCAATACTAAAGACAAAAGAAAATCCATTCTGTCTCCTGTTTTAGCTAAACAATTAATGGGAAATAAAATGTCAGCCAATAAAAGGTATTTTTGGAATGGCATCACACTGTTAACCAGACAGTGAAAGGTGAAAGGAAACAAGTTAGACATTTTGGGTATATCATTATATGTTAAAAAAGCAGAAACTTAATGTATCTCATTAAATAGAAGATGATTACATGCAACTCGTAACACACTCAGCAGCAATGCTTCTTGTTGTTATGGATGGGTAACAGCAGGATGATTATAGATACATCCTGGTGCTCAGATAAAATTCCTCTTTTAGCAACAAGCAAAGGTTCATTATGAACAATGTGAATATATAGATGTCTGGCAAAACCCATTAAAAAATCAGAGTGGTAGCGAAGGATTAGGGCTTTTTATTTCCCTCTGTTACAATACGCATTGCAGAACTGAAAAAACTGGAGTACCTTTACCAAACAGCATTCGTAAAAACAATAAACAAGATTTTTATCCATAGCTGTTGGCAACTGAGGGATAATCAATGCCAAGGTGTTAGAAATCTGACAATTTCCCATAAAATCAGTTAGCCCCTTGCTCTCAAGCCTCTGCCTAACTCATTGTCTATTATAGCCTGTTCCTATAGCTGTCCTGTGGAAAGTCAAAGCTTAATATTGCACGGATAACAACATATTGATCCTAGAGCAGCTTCAGTCTATTCATGAACAATCCTGATGAATAATGAGATATAGATCCAACTTTTAACTCTTCTAATCTGCACCTGAGGAATGCAGACTGCATAAGGAAAAAAAAAATGTTTGGTTTTTTTTGGCATCTACAGTACTCTAGTGGGAAGACTGACTCCTCTGTATCCTATTGTTTTCCAGCAGAATTCATTATACCATAACATGCAAAACAATTTCTGCAAAGAGGCTCAGCTGTTGTGAATACATTTCAAAGAAAACAATGAGGTTTTATTTAAGATTACAGTTGCCTGAAAGTGAATTTACATCACCTATGTTCCTGAGAAAGGAAGGATCTTCTTCTCTGCCAACGTGACATTAAAAATGCATTATCTATTGACTTGAGTGGCTAATTGCAAAGATAAACTAAGCTAGAAAACGTGTATTACTATTGAGCTGTGTATAAAATCATCTGGAGGTACAGGACCAGGGTCAAAACTACAACCTACTCAAAAGAATGGGTTCAATCTGTAACTTTGACTGGCAAAGAAAACACAATTAATACACATATTAAGGTGTTCCCCAGGTGTTCCCAGTAAAATTACTGAAAATAAAATTGGTTCTTTTTTAACTCAAACCTGGACATCACGTCATCTGTAAGAAGCAGGAGCAAACTGCTGAATGCAAATAAAAGACTGTTTTAAGATCTTACAAACATTTTATTATTGATTTCTAAAGAAAAAAACCTGAAGAATATATCTGGTATTTTGATTTCTGAGTCTGTTGGAAACACCATTCTTCACTGTTTATGGTGTGAAGCTGAGGACAGCTTTTCTTATCTTTCTTTCACAAGAAAGGTACGGATGAAGCCATACTGCGCACAAATGATGAACTACAAGGCATAATTTAGAAAGGCTGTTAAACAGGTTAAACTTCAGCCAGTCACTTGGTTACCCCCAGATGATGCCTGGTGATACCTCTCAAGTTATCTTGACCTCAGTTGCCTTTTCAGAGAGCAATTACTTTGTTTGTGGGTTATAAGCACTAATTTATCACTTAGTTCCTGGCTCTGTAGATTCAAGTGGTCCTTGATAACTCACAAAACTTTCCTCTTACACCTTTTCTCGTTGCTTATAATTTACTTGAAGAGGTTTGGAGGTTATTTCCTGTATTGAAACTCCTGTATGCTCCTTAGCCACGGTGGTAAGCCTATGCTCAAGACTGTGCTTATGCCACAAGAAGTTATTTCCTGTGGCCTCAATGTCTTCCTCATCCTTTATGATCACATGCTGTCTTCAGCTCCAGCCAGGAACTTTTCCTTATGCAGGGAAATTCAACCAAGAGGATGTACACATTCACTCACTCACTGTCCAAACTTAATTGAAAACTTCAGTGATGTGGCCAAAGGCAATGGAGAGATATCCCTAGATTACCTGCCCATGGAAGAGCTTTGCCAAAATTTCTGTACTTGGTTTCAGATTATATCCTTTTCTGTCATTCCTCCCCACTGATTATTTTATTATTATTTTGTTGTTGTTGTTAATATGTATTTACATGGCTGTGTTATTTTCTGTTCATTCCCATAAACATAAAGAAAATCCACCAAAGCAAAACAAAAAAAAATCAAAGTAAAAAAATCAAAAGTATCTAGAAAGTTTTTATTCTGAGAGAAGTTTGGAGGGGAAAAAAAGAAAAAAATCTCAGTAAGTAAAAGAAAAAGATGTCCTACCACCAGATCGTGTCTTAATTCCTCCAGAACAACATTCCTTGTAATTATTTTCCCTTGATATGCAAACTCATTCATTGACTGCTCTCACATTGTCAAGCACTGGCTATGCTTTTGTAAGACTGTGCCTCCTGGCACACAAGACTGTGTTTGGTTTTTATTATTTGTTGATCTATTTCCTGTCCATTTTTTTCAAGCCTTTCAAGAACTTTTGTACTGTATATTCTTGTTTGTCCTCCCACAACAGTCAAACCATCAGCATATTCAGAATGTTGCTATGGACCATATGAACTCCTTTTTCCTCAGAATGTCACAATGACTGCATGTCTGTTTCCATGCCCATATACGCTGAAGAACTTATCTGTTTACTTTGACCTTAAACAGACATTGAATAGGGCAAAGATTTGACTTCCGGCTTAGACTTTCATCCTTTGAACTATAAGCACACAAATCTCTCATCCTCAGCTTTATCTGGTTTTCCAGTTTCTCACACTTTGTCCCAAAGACATTGCATAGCACACATTTGTAAAATGTATCAAAACTGCATATAAGTTTTGCTCTTATTCCTATTGAATTAGTTCAGAAAGTTCTTAAAATTAAGTGAAGATGAAGATAAAGCACCTATGTTTAGACCTAAATTTCTGTTGCATTTGTTTACGTTTCTTTTAGTGTTCACCTTTCACATTGGTCCAGACAGATACATGCGGTCCCATGTAAGCCTGTGTTTAAGAGTCTGTGTTTCAATACTTTATTCATCATAGCAGAATTTGGTCCTCATGATTGTTTAAATACAGAAATACATATGGATGTGTCCTTTTCTCCCCGAAAATTTCCTGTGCTACTGCATTTGTATAGTCAACAGGTGATATTTTTTTTCTTGCTGCTCATAATTCCTTACAAAACATGATTTTCAAATATATCCTCATCAAAAGGATATAGATTAGAGCACCTTCCTTATGAGGAAAGGCTCAAGGACCTGTGAATCTTTAGCCTGGACAAGTGAAGGCTGATGGGAGACTTTATTTATAAGTATCTAAAGGGTGGGTTAAAGTATGTTGGAGCTGGACTCTTTTCAGTGGTTTCCAGCGATAGGACAAAGGGCAACGGGCATAAGATGGAACACAGGAAGTTCCACTCAAATATGAGGAAAAACCTCTTTACAGTGAGGGTGACAGAGCCCTGGAACAGGCTGCCCAGGGAGGTCGTGGAGTCCCCTTCTCTGGAGATCTTCAAGACCGGCCTGGATGCAGTCCTGAATGATATGCTCTAGCTGGGCAGTTGGACTTGATGATCTCTAGAGGTTCATTCCAATTCTGACAATTCCATAATTCCATGAAAAGGAAAATTAAAATCAGCAGACTTGAAACAAGCAACCAGAAAAGGAGATCAGATTTGTTGGATTTTTTTTTCTTTGTTTTCCCTTTGTTTTTCACAAAAGCTCTGTCTGTTTAGAGGGGGCAGGAAGTGAAAGATAAACACCATACATAAGATTCACAAATATGTTTCACCATATGGAAAGAAAGATGGACCAGAGAAAAGGGTACTTATTTTTCCTGTTCTACAGTATTTTTTAATTTCTTTTCAATAGAGCTGAAATATGTCTCTCATTTGCAGAAGATATAACAACACAAAGTATCATTCAATATATACACTCAAGACCTAAATAAATACATGATCTTGAGAATGAAGGAATTGTGTATATCTGCATAATAAAAATACATTTATTTTATACGGAATCACAATACGTAACTATTGTGGTAGCCTTTACCTCAGAGGTTTAAATACGCACACTCCACTGAATTGGCTTTTTGACTGGGACTGAAGCAGTTGATTAGAATCACAGAAAAGAATCATAAAATCAGAATGGGTTGGGTTGGCAGAATTTCCTTAAAGATCATCTAGTTCCAACCCCCTGCCATGGGCAGGGACATTTCCCACTAGAGCAGGTTGCTCAAAGCCTCATCTAGCCTGGCCTTGAATGCCTCCCAGGACGGGGCATCCACAACTTCTCCAGGCAACCTGTTCCAGTGTCTCACCACCCTCATAGGAAAGAATTTCTTTCTAATATCTGATCTGAATCTCCACTCTTTCAGTTTAAAACCATGACCCCTTGTCCTATCACCCCACTGACTGATAAAGACTTCCTCCAATTCAGCAAATGTCATAATATATCTCACCTGTGCTAACTCATGATAACCCAGAGGGACTTCCTATCGCATCTGTAGCCATACCTTTTGCCTCACTGGCACACTCCTTACAACAAGGGTCAAACCTATAGAAGTGGTTATTTCTGCAGTGGAATAACGTGTACATGAGAAACACTTTCTCTGTCCATGACCTCCTAGTGCCAAAGTAAGGACAGAATACAGACATGGTTTGAAACATAAAAACAACAATTTGTGGAAGAACAAATGAAAGAGTGGACAAAAATAGGGATCTTTGAATGCAATAAATGGGAGATTTTCTAAACTATTTCTTGTGTTATGCTGCCTTTCTTTCTTTTTTCTTTTTTATTATATTTATTTAATTTTTTAAAGAGAAATTTAACTGTGAATTTTAACCTGTCATCAGTGGTATGTCCTCAGGACTTCCATTCCTTTGCAGTTGTCTTTGACAGCTACTGATAAAACTCACTCACTGAGTTTAGGGACTATTACCTATTCTTTTATTCAAATATCTGATTTCTATAATGGTTTGAGTATAGACATGTGGGAAAATAATAGTTAGGAGAACAAGTCTACTCAAGAGGGTTTCAGCTGCTGTATTTCAAGCATCGAAATTGAGATTGCTGAGGTATTATAGGAGAAATAAACCAACCTCTGGAGATCATCTAGTCCAACCCCCCCACCAGAGTGGGTCCACCTAGAGCAGGTTGTCCAGGTGGGTTTTAAATATTCTACAATATTTTAGTACAGATATATCACTTGTCTAATAATCCAGGGTTAATTCTTAGTACAATGAAGGTCTCAAACAGGTGGAAAAAAAGACAATTCTTAAGTGTCCCTGTTGACTAATTAACAGTCATCTATCAGACCTATTAGTGCTTAAAACAACATGACAGCAGCAATCGTGTTGTGTTTTTACATATGCTCTTAATATAAAGAGAAAAAAAATTAAAATTATTTATTTTTAAATTCACATTTGAAAGGAGCTTGGCTTGTGGTATAGTTTGTTTGGATTCCTGACAATGTAACATCAACCCAATACTTGGGAAATCTCAGGGAGCAGATTAGGTAGTTTGGCTGCCAGCAACACACTGTGAGAAAGAAGAGACCCCCTTCTTCAGGTTGTGGACTGACAGGATGCTCTGTCAGCGATGCCAAAGAGACTGCTGCTGCTGGGAGCTGCCCCTGTGTGTATGTGTGAGTGTGTGTGTGGATGTGTCACTCCTGCTGCTTCTGGAAAACCATCAGCTTGGGAACTGAACTCTCCCGTGCTAAAAAAAGTAGCAATTTAAACAATGACATCAGAATATGTTGAATATGTCTGCCCCCACCAGTCACCAACTTCAGGGAATAAACTTTAATTCTCTTATCTCCTTGCATGAGATCAACAGTTAGAAAAAACAGAACCACTGTGAATTGCCTTCACAGTTTCTGTGAGAGGTGATCAGTCCCCAGCAGTCATAAGAACATGCTGTTTATCTTGTGCATTATTTACATCAGTAACAAAATTGCTATTTTACAAAAAGACAAACAGAAACCCATTTTTCTTTCTTCTCATTTCTGTTGAGCTTTATATCTTCAAAGGTCTGTACGAGTAATTCCACCCACCATTGCCAGTGAACAGGTTGGAAAAAGCCTTTGGAGTACATGTTATCCCTAGGAAAACCTGTGAAATTGAGATTAAAGCCAATGTTCTCAAAAGCAGTCTCTGATATTGTGATTATTGTGTTAGTGGCGATACCTGCAAGCCAGACGTTCAGCTGGGCAGTGCTGGGCAGCCCCTGCTCCACACTGCAACCTCACCTCTTCTGAACGTCAGCCCAGGAATTTAGGTGCCCAAAATATACAGCTGTGGAAATCTACTCATAAATAATCATCCCCAAACTCGCAAAATCAGTCCCATTTTTTTCAAGCCAGCTGAAGTGCACTGCTTGCCAATGTTAGGCCTCTTCAGGAAGCCTTGGGAGTGGTCAGGGGCTGTTTCATCATGGATTGTCAGTGTTACCCCTATTTTGTCCCATCTATACATACTGCACAACACTCAACACAGAACTAGGTATTTTGTTATCGAACTTGAAACCAGCCCACATTTAAACACCTATGCAGATCAAACGCAGTGTTGTGGTTGCAAATCAACAGAGATACTCACCCCAGGATTATGCCCCAGGATAATACAAATGTCCCTACTTTGCTAGCCCTCTTCCCAAACTGTGGACCTTTGGACCCATGCAGGACATGTAGTTTGATCTGGGAAGTGAAAGCATAAATTCACAGGGCAGCTAAGTTACCAGAGATGTTTTGCAGCCTATGACAATAAAGGTAGGCAGAATTCTGTACAAACCACTTTTTCAGAGCTCCAAAGTGAGCAGCGTATTTGCTCATAATGATATCCAGGGGAGTACTATCCACCCCTGGCCTCAGACGATCAATTCATGTTAGCAAAGCTATTTTAGAAACTGAAATTAACTAAATAGAATCATGCTCACAAAGAAAAGGGAGAAAAAAAACCCACTGCTTTATTTTTCTAACCTATCACTGCCTCCAGAACACTATTGCAGGTATTTCATTATTTGCTCTTATCAATAATAACAAAGGGGTGCAATATTTGAGAAAAAAATTATCCTTTCTCTACCCACAGAGTGTCTGTCTCCTGCCTGACACTTCTCAGGCTCACGACTTGTACAACACCTACAGTCTGCATACCTTTTACTGAAGAGTTATCTGATGCTGCAGCGTTCGTATCTATTAAACATAAGACTGACTCAAACCTAATTTACATTGCGTTACAAAGTAGAGGTAAAATTTTGAAATTGTAGGAGTAAAGACTAACAGTGTGACATAGGTAGTGAAAATATAAACCTTGTCTGATTCACTTAACACTCACTTCCTTGGACCTTTTAAGGGGCCTCAGAGTATGTGCTTGGAAGGCCCTTCAGTCACTTAAAGCCCTGAGTTCAGCACAGATGACACTCTGAGGACACTACAAGGATGTCATTAAAGGTAATTTCCGAGGGATCAGCCTGGCTTCTGACAGGGATGGGGCTCTCCAGTGTGGGGGAAGAAGGAGGATGGAGATGGGGCAGGGAGCAGCCTCTTTCCCTGGTACTCACCTTAGGGAGGGGAGAGTCAGACCCTGGATTTTGGGGGATGCACAGCCAGGCCCTTGGTTATGGGGTCTGGTTGGAGGTGCCCACAGAGTGTGGTTGCAGTAAGTCATGTCCTGAGCCTCCCAGACGAACCATCAAGCTGTAATGGACATTCAACATTTTTTGCTTTTGTACTCTTCCAGGCAAGCCCACCAGCTGGGTGGGCAGGTGAAGGAAACTGCTCCTGACCAGGTCATGGCTCAATTTATGAAAATTAAAATAGACTCTCTCTCCCTGCACTAAAACTCAGCGAATACGCAGGCTTTCATTACCTCAGCCATTTCTTTATTATGCTTTTATTAGATTTTGCTTCTAAAATCATGTCCTCAAGCAATTGAATTTTTACATCTTTTTAACCCATGGGGAATATTTTTGCTCATATGTCACTCCGTGTTTACATCTCAGGGTAAAGGCTTTCTCTAGGTATCGCCATAGTTAAAAGTAAATAAATTACCACTTATAATTAATGAAACATATTTTTAACTCCTGATAATTCACTACTTCTAAAGGAAAACAGACACAGTAAATGGACAAAAAGGGGGAAATTATTCTTTAATAATATGCTGGTTTACGTGCTTTTAGATGAAACACTAAACACTTTGCAAAAATTACAAGATTAGCATAATCTTCTCTATTTTAATGGGATGAACATTTCTCTGACTTGCTGAAACCTCTACCAGGAGTCAATCCTCAGGGCCAATGAACAGAATGGCAAATAGACAGAGCATATTTCAAAGCTGAGTAAAAGTACCCTTGAATAATTTATAATCATCAATATTTTATTTGTCTAAATATAATATTTATGACCCTCATTTATAAAATTACTTAATGAAACATAAAATGTTATGAGCTATAATTTATTTTATTAAAATGAAAATCAGGAACATTCAATTACTGGTATGGAGAATCTCAGCTGAATTGAATCTTTATTGCTGGGCACTTTCTAATTCTTTCTGAGGCTCAGAAGCTGTAGGTACATTACTTACAGAACGACTGCTCTTCATGAAGAATAGAGAGCTCCTACAGCACCCAGTAGAGTGTTATATTTATTTTACATGGAATAAAACAGCAGTCTTAAAAACTTTCAACTGCCTTGGATAACAAAGCCCCAACTTGCTAACAATTACAAATATTACTAACCATCATTACCTGACTTTAGGAGGATACTCATATATTTAAGCTAAAATATATAAATAAATTTAATTAAAAACATAATTATTTGAAAATAGGTACTCTGTGAAGCACTCCAGGTATTTATCAATATGAGTTCCTCTAAACAGAGATGGAGATGACCTCACCTATATCTGCAACTGATAAAATCACAGTTGAAAGCTGGCAAAACACAAAAATCTATAACCTAGAGATTTGAAGCCTAATCTAAACCAAAATGGCTGGATTGGAATGTATTTCTCTGAGCTGAGATATTTATTCCAAAGTGATAACTGAATTCAGAAAATACTACTCTGCATGAGTAAGTTAGCTGCACATGATTTGAGCGATAGTGAAGGGAACTAGGTCAGCTATGTTGTTAAAAAAATAGAGATTACAGCAGCTATTCTAAAACAAGAACACAATAATAAAGTTTCAAAAACAGTCGTGAAAAACCAGATTCCCAGTTGATTTATTGCATTTGATTTATTGCAGAGGAAGCATTATCACCTGATTCAGTAAGTCAATACATTTAAAAGTCTGTTCTGGCACAATAACCAGCACTTTTTCCATAGTGAAAATGACATATCTCCTTGAATAAAATTCTTTGCTAAAACATTCCCTTCTATTGCCTCTCTCTTCTCTAAGTATTGCTGATACCAGGTTCAGCATCACTGCCCTGTCTTTCTGAGCTTATCTAAAATCTGAATTAGACATGGTTCTTCCTCCAGTGATGCTGATGTACTTTGCTTCTTGTGCATCCTCCTTACAAAAACACAGAGATATTTTGGGTTGGGACACAGTCTATTGTCATATGAATCTAAATATACGAGATACTGCAAGAGACCGAAACTACAGGATACCAGGCACTAACCTTAAGAAATCATTAATTTTAAGTTCCAGTTCATGAAACTGATTTATAAGTGCTTATTGAAAAATACATGAAACTCATGAACAGGCAGTAACTAACCCACCCAACCCAGAAAACTCCATGCTGTTTATCATTAAGATAAGCAACGCTCTCTTTGGATTTTGAATGCCTTGGTGCTTAATCAGTGATATAAAAGGCAGGCAGAGAGGTAACAGTTTTGGGCCCCTCGTTACAAGAAAGACATTGAGGTGCTGGAGCAGGTCCAGAGAAGGGCAACAAAACTGGTGAGGGGTCTGGGGCACAAGTCTTATGAGGAGAGGCTGAGGGAACTTGGATTGTTCAGCCTGGAGAAAAGGAAGCTGAGGAGACACCTTATTGCTCTATACGCTTGCCTGAAACAAGGTTGTAGTGAGGTGGGGGTTGTCTCTGCTCCAGAGTGACAGGCAAGAAGAAACAGTCTCAATTCAAAAGGCGTGTAGATGCAGCACTCAGGGACATGTTTTAGTGATAACTTGATAGTGTTGGGTTGATGTTTGCACTCAATGATTTGATAAGTCCCTTCCAGCCTAGAAAATTCTATGATTCTATGATTCTATTAACGGGAGATAGAGATGCTACTTCTGTCTAGCTCAGAAGATGACACTAAACTGTAAAAGGTAAGTCCAGGCTTCACTGAGCAAGTACCATGCTGTTATTCAATCATTTGGTGCTCCTTCTTCCAAATGTGAACATCCAAAACCACCATGATCACTGCCTCTGGATGAGCATGGAATAACATTAAAATTATCATTAAAAATATTTGAGATCCTTTACCTTTATTTTTTTTTTAAATCTCATTATTAATCTATAACAGGTTTCTAGTATCTCTCTGCAAGGAAGAAAATTACAAAATGAACCTTTATTTCGTAATCACGAGGTTAAAGACACACTTGGGTTTGAAGAAAATCAGCATAGCAACCATGCATTCACTCAAATGCTCCTTGATCTTTTATTTACCCAAACCCCTCATCTAGAGTTGGACTCAATGATCTGAAAGGTCCCTTCCAACCCAGGCAATTCTGTGATTCTGTGATAGAGTCACTCCTTAGCCAGGCTGAGCAGATGGTTGAATGTAATTCCCCACAGTAGAAGAACTGGTATAAGTCTCATGGCAGAGCAGACTCGTGAACCAGCCTGAATCACCCACAGGTACACAGTGTAAATCCATACCAAGGACCCAACAAAAACCACATTTCTGTGACTGCAGATCTTCTTTCTTAACAGAAGATGAACACCTTAGTACCAAGGATGAACATAATGCAGGCCTTGAGTCCTAATACTCTATTTAATCCTATAACAGGTTGCTCTAATTTCAAGACTTTTTACCCATGGAGGTAAATTCCTGTGGAGTATAGTTTTATTGCAAAGTTTTGCTAAGAGATACCTGTGTGGAGCAGGAAGAAGGATGAAGGTATGTATGTCCTCTCCCATTCAACCTTTCATGCTTATATAGCTATGAAAGCAAGCGAAATAATGAGCTTCCCCATTCTTTTTCGGAGGGGAAGGAGACACAGTCATGATTTCCTGAAATGGAGGCAGGTAAGGCTGGCCTTGTTGCTTGCACCAAGTCACTGGCTGTGTGTTAGGCCAGTGGCCCAGCTACTGGGGACTTGTCAGGTTCTGCTTGGGCTTGTCCTGTTCTGCCTGGAGCTTTGCTAGAGCTTGTTTAGCTGTAGCAGCAACTATCACAGACTTCCACTGTAACTCAGGTCGAAAGAGACCTCAGAAGGTCCACCTTCTTGCTTGAAGCAGAGTCAGCTATGAGGGGAGATAGCTCAGGGCTTTTTTTCTGCTATTAGTTTACTTTCTACACTGGTGGAAAGCAATTACCGGAGAATTTCAATTCTTCTGTAATAAAATGTTTTAGTTTCCAAAGCTGTTAAAAAAACTCTCAACAGGCAGACATGTAGTGCTTTGAAAGCCAGAGAAAATGAAGTTAAACTTGATATTTGCTGTCAGCTTTCAGATATCACAATTTTTAAATCAATGGTTGCTGCCGACTTGGGAGGAACAGTGCAGTACTGTGCCAGAGACAAAGCTGTTACACATTAAAAACTTTCTAAGGCATTTCCAACTCAGACATATAGAATTAGTTTTATCAGATGATAATTACAGTACTGCAAACCCAAACTCTCTAAATTCCAAATGTTCCCTTTAAAACATGTGAAATTCCCTCCTCATTGAGGATCTCCTCTTAATTGACTTACAGAAAAAAGAAAAAAAGGAAAAGCTAGGAAGACTATCAAGCAGGATCAAACATCCACAGAGGTCCACTATTACAAAAAAGGTAACAAGTCTCAATGAAATCAATGACAAACAGTACTAAAATTAATTAAGAAACTGAATATTACTTATTTTACTGGCAATCCATACACTCTGCATATCTGCAGGTGCGTCTTCAGTCTACTTCTGAAGAAAATCAGAAGCCAAAATCTCAGCCAAAAAAAGACATGCGACCATTTTTTCACATTGTTTTCCAGATTAATTTTATAGCTTCAGAAAATTTTTAAAAAAATATTTAATTAGTAGAAAGAATAGTAAATAATTCAATTTCTGTACATTGCATTTCGTTTTAATTTGCAAAAAACTTTGCATCATATCAGCCTTAAGACTCCTACTCACCATATTGTTAATACCCTTTATAGTAGCATAAGAAAGAGACAGAATTAACCTACTGTTACACTTCTAATCACTTACTACTTTTAAAACAACATATGGCTGAGGTTGAATACATTATTGAGAATTCTGTTTATTTAGCAAAATTTAATAGCAGCTTAAATTAATCTTTGCTTTAAATTCTATCAAGATTACACTTGAATGTATCAGTAGTATTGTAATGCATTTCAATCAGAAATGTGTAACACCTAGGCAGGTTTTTCTGTCATATGTTATCAACTGCTTTGCAGAACTGAGCTAATGCTTCTATTCCCACCTTCCTGATGGAACAAAAGCAAAGCCAGAGCCTGAGATTAACAACCCTGTGACAAAAAAGCAAAGGCATATTTTTTTTGCATCTTCCAAAATACCTGCACAGAAAAAGCTTTCTGTGCCTGCCTAACTCTGTGCTTACCTTTTCTTATCTACTCTTTTCTCCATACCATTCTTTTAAGTGCCTACACCACTCCCGACCTGTGCTCATCACATACCTTAATGCCTCTTCCAACATTCTGCAGGTCCCCAGCAGGCATCAGCTGGGCCTAGAGAAAGGGAGAGACAGGCAGCCCCCCGGGCCCTGGTTTCATCAGCCACATGAAGTCTGCTTTGCCCTCAGGGGGAGAATAAGCTTTTGCCCATTTTTAGTCAGCAGTACAAACGCAGCCCTAGCTATACTGCAGATTTCCATGGTTCTCAGAAAAATTTCCTTACTGTTAAATAACATTTTTTTCTCCCCATAGCAACTCTCAACAATAAAATGGATGGGAAAACACAGACATCTCGCCTATTTCACTGAATTTTTAGAGTTGGAAAGGACCGTAGAGATCAATTAGTCCAACACCCCTGCTGAAGCAGGATTGCCCGTAGCTAGAGCAAGTCACTCAGGACTGCATCCAGGTGGGGCTTGAAAACCTCCAGAGAAGGGGATTCCATGACCTTGGAACAGGGCAGCCTGTTCCAGTGACTCTATCACTCTGTCCAAGCAGCAGCAAACAAATTGAAACAATAGGACAGAAAGATGTGAGACCCTTCCTGTCATCTCTTCCACAGCCAAAAACTAAAGTTTTACTGTGATATATGAAACCTGTCAAGGATTTTGTAGCATATGTGCAGCATTTCCAGTACATAGAGAAGCTTTGTAATGACTTACAGTCAGAGACTAGGACTCTTGCCAATCTTTATTATAATTTTTCAGTGCAGAAAAATTACTGTTTTGGAGACAATCACCCCACAACGCTTGAGAGCAGATTTAGCTACCAAAAAAAACCCCAAAACCAGGACGAAGCGGTAAAGGTTGTTTTTTTTTTTCTGAAAGTGTAGGAGGGAGCAAATGAGCATCTTTTTGTGGAGCACATAAGGAGAAAATTCTCAGGTCAGAAGCAAACCAGAGTGCAGATGTATACAATTTACAGTTAGGGAAATAAAAGAACAGCGGGCTATTGTAAAAACAGAGCCACTCTTAGCCAAAGTTCATATGCAGCACAATGAGGTTTTTGTCCTGCAAATTTCTGAGCTCTCCTGGACTAACCTATAATGAATGTAAGTGGATAATACTCTGCTAACTCCACAGAGACATAAAATTGGTCTCTTCCTGGGGCTTTCGGACAGTTTCAAAATGCATTCTGCAAGAATAACAATCCTGCGTGTGCTTCACCATGCTTAAGATCATTCAGATCTCACTCTCGGCGGTCGAGGGTAAATAACCCAAGTGAAAACTATTGCTCAGACCCCAAGAGTTGCAAACGAACTGCTGCCTGACCCAGCAGGCTTCCTGCTGGTCTCAGTCAAACAATTTCACAAATTCAAAATGCAAACTTTGGAAAGGATCAGCATCTTCTCCCTGGTACCTCCATCGTGGTGCAGATGAGTCCAGCCCCGGGATGAGAAAGTCCATCCCTCAGGTGCACCGGGTGCCCATGTGGCTGCGCTCTGAGCGGTACTTTCGTGGAGCTCCTGGAGCAAAGCATCGCACACTGACACATTTTGTGAACTGCCCTAGATTCCCAAGAGTGGTGGCAAGACAAAAGCATCTATTGTTTGACTTTTTCCCGGCGTGAATCCACACTGCTTGGCCAACCAGTGTGAAACCAAGTACCTGATGGCATTTTTTAATCTGGGTTCGCAGGACTGTGGAAGTGCTCCAAGAGGCTTTCTGATGAGTCATTATCCAGCTGTCTGAAGTTTTTGGCAGCAAAGACATCAAAACCATATTACGACTGCACAGCTTTTGCTCTGGGTCCTTGTTCCAAATGATTGTTTTGCCTTTATGTACTGCTAACTACATTCTTTGCAGGATATTTATTCACGTACCGCTAAATACAATCATTACAGGATACTTAGTCACTTAGTATTCTGCTTATCCCACAATATTAGACAGCTGTTGGGTGGCCCGTGGCTGGTGCTATTCGACAATAGTGGTTGTAAATGTCTCATTTCCTCAGATTACATCTGCTCAGCCAAGTTTTCCTGCTTGTCGCTTTTTCCACAGATGCCCCGAGGAAGAGTTTCATCCCAGGCAGTGACCTAAATGAGGGCAGGCTGGCTGCTGCAGCCGAGGGGAGCACCTTTTAATGCTGTTTCTGCCTCCCCCCTGCTGCCCTCCAGCTCTGATGTTGTTTCTCATGCACCCTCCAGTCTTCCAGGAAATAACCCAAGGCTTTATAAAAAATAAAATCCTTGGGAATTATTCAGAAAGGATTTAGTTACATTATAATAGTTGTCACTGAAAAATACTCCACTCGTGCCAGAGACACAAAAGAAAAGCCAAAGCAAGGGTGCGTACACTAATATATGTACATGTCTGTTTAGGGTGTAACTACTACAAGTATACACTGCTGGCACATAGGGTGTAGACTCTACAGTATATATATTCAGTGGATATATGTGATCACAGAGTGACCCTGTGCAACCTATGATGCTGAAAATAATTAATTATTATAGTAATTATTAATATTTTATGTATTATTTATTATTATTATTACTTATTATTATTATTTAATTCCTAAGAGAGATTAATTGCCCTCTTGCACTGGTCAAAAAGAACATCTGGGAGACAGATCCCATGCTAATTGCTGAAGTCCAGAAAAAAAACCCAAAGCCATTGGGTGCAGAAAAAATACTGAATAGTAGATATAAGCCCAAGCATTATGACTGTAAGCTGCATGCCTTTTAATAAGTTATACAAATTAACTTCTCTTATTTTCTGTATACTATCACAGGGATCTACACTGCCAGCAACCCAACAGTACCTAGCAGACATACCTCTTCATAAAAAAAAAAAATCTGGGTGTACATCTGAACACAATTAGCACTGGAGAACCTCAGAACCTGAAGCAGTGCTGGTGTTTACTACCCAGCTTCACTGAGCGCACTCTGCGACAGAAAAAAACCCAGAACTATTCCTATACATTGGAATATCTTAAGTATAAAAAAAAAAATTACATTTAACTATCAATCATTGGCTAGTGTTCCAAATTGCGTTCATGTAGAGGGACCATAGGGTCCACTCAGACCTCACGGATACAGCTTATACGGCTTTGGTTGCAGGATTAGGGCTAATACAATTTGTAAAAGAGGAAAGTAAAAAAGAAAAAGCCAACAACTGATAGTTGTTTGGCTTGTAAAAAGTGAAGTTTAAAAGGTGATTGGCTAGTATTGCTCAGGCAATCTATCTGCATCCCCGTACTACATCTATCACCATAGCAACTGCAGCCTGGGTGGTGTTTCCAAGACTCTAAGAGCAATTAATTTTCCAGGAGAGGTAAAACAGTATCCCTATTCTTTTGTAAAGGAGTTAGATGGAATGCACCAAATACCCTAAGAGACCAAATGTGATGGTAAACACAATTTATCTCCTAGGTTTATTTCTTCAAGGTTAGAATAGTTACTCAATGATATGTTACATGCACACAACCGTAAATTTTAAGAAGGTGGCAAAGAGGAACAGTCGGTCTACAGGGAATAGAAACCTGTGAGCTGGTCTAAGGCAAATAAGAGGGGCTGACCAGCAGCCTGGTCACTGCTTGTGTGATGGGTAAAAGAGATGGTGTCTGCTCCCAGCAGCACACTGACTGGAAGAGGTCTATGCTAACGGGTCCATCCTCACCTTCCCAACCTGTGGCACATCGTCTACCTAAAGAAAATCTAAAGAAATAATTAGCTGCCATAAACAAAAGCTTGCTCCATAGTCATTCGGCAACACTAATACTTTCGCTTATGTGCAGCAGCCAAACAGGAACTGATACTAGTTTTTCTGCTCTGGGAGCTGAAGAACATTCTAACATGTCACTGGCTTTAATAACAACTAGGGCTGTCCCTGCAAAAAATCATATTTATGGAAAACAACATCCTATTAATCATCACCCCAGGCTACACAGTATTTCGGAAAGAAAGACATGTGAGCAAGTGCTTTGAGAGAGCTGTAAGATGCTTCATCAGAAGACTCTTTCTTTCCAGACAGAAAAGAACTTTCTAGATCAAAGGGTAAATACTGAGATTTAGTGTCCAATCCAAGTATCTCATGAAAATCCAAATGGAGAGGATTTCCTCACTGGTCTCCTTTCTCTACTGATGTTCTCTGTCCGCACCTGCGTGCTTATCAAAAAATGCATGCTTGGCATCTCCACCTTGTTCCTGGGTCACAGCCATCTAACGTGGAAACCAGAGCTACCAGTGAAACTTTACACAGAACGTTGCCCTTCTTAAGCATGCATTTCCTGCAGTAACATACAGACAGAAATGGAAGGTACGTAAAGCCAACTCATGCATGTTCTGGAGGAAGGGCAGCTCCTAAAGGCCGTGGCACTGACAAGTCTTGCAAACACCTGAGATGCCATCAACAGAAACAAGTGTTGTTTTTGTCTCAAACTGTCTGCCATCATCCTGCATCAATCCAACTGCAGTCTTCCTGCAAGCAGTATTTCACCTGACATCTCATGATCATTAGTAACCTTATTTCATTGCTTTCATTACTGGTGAGTCCTTCTCCCTTCCTGCCTTGCAGTTTTCAGACCCAACCACTTGAGGAACTTATGATTATCATCATTTCGTCTTCACAGACCCTGGTAATCTGGTCCTATCATGGTGTTTTGCTAGTGCTAGTCTCATTCACCTCAGTTGGTGTTCATTTATCCTTTTAATCCCTTCATGCAGGCGGTTATCACCACATACTTGGTACTTTACCACTATCACTAGTCTTTTCTTAAATGTTATTTGTCAATGTGAAAATACTGGAAAAGTGTAGTGTAATAGTAGCAAATGTTATAAGCAGACTGATGGGACTACACTGAAGAAGCAATCAAGAAGCCCACTTCAATTGATTACTTGCATTAGAAAAACATTTCTGTTCACCTCAGACTTTAATGAAGGAAGGATGAGGTTGGATTAAGATTTTGAAGCCAAACATATAGAAAAGTACCTGACTCCTGGGCCAGCTGCTCAGACCACAGTTGAGGGCAGCCCAGATGCAAAAGTCCCTCTGGTCATTGTGTAAAACCATTTACAGCCTCTCCTGACAAATTCCATACTAATCTCAGCGTGAGTTTAGCTGGAAATTGCATCCCTTGTCTGAAAATTTAAGAACCACGTCCTTGATTAATCCATTATAAGAGATTTTCCCAGGAGCTGAGAATGGTTCAGTGACCCAGGATCAATGCATAGCAGTGCTATTTACATTGATACTAGACGAACTGGTTTGGGTACTCCCACTTATACTGGCCATGCATATTGACAAACAGGGGAGAATAGCATCTTTATACAGCTGTGCTACATCAAATTACAAAGCCATTTATCTTGATTGAAATAATTTACAGATTTGGCATTTTGAATTTTCTACAGCAAATGCTTTGCTACTTCAGGGTTGGCACACTAGGGAAACACCTCCAGCTCACGTAAACCAAGTGACCTCCAACTGGCTGAGGAACAGAGACAAAGGGGAATTTGAGACCCCATTCACTTTCAGCTTATTCATCTCCCTTAAACATAGGGAAGTGAAAACAAGGGGAAGAGAAAATAAAGCAGCTTGTTTGATCTGTGTGTTACACACAGAAGGAAGACTGGCAACATTTGCACAAATAGTTACACACATGAAAGCATATTGATCCTCTGCTTGGTTGCACTGCAATTCCAAACAATTTTTGAAACAGGGGAAGAAATAATCTAAACCAGCTGCAGTTTTTAGCCAGCCAACAAAGTATGTGCAAGTTGCCCCCACCTACATATACAATCTTGCATGTGGTCATCCTTTTTTCTTTCTCTACTTCACTTGAGATGAGTCATGTCTGTGAGGCTGTCACTTAATTTTCCTACAAGAAGCTCTTTCGAACCCCTTGATCTAATGTCTTGTTTGCAAATGTTTGCTCTAGTTTGATCATGCAATTTCTAGCAAGTCCAAAAGGGAACCAATACTTTTTTTTTTTTTGTTGAAGGAATCTTTCAATCAAATAAAACAGTGGGCACTAGTTAAAGAAGAAGACAAGACTGACTTCTGTTAATGCCATCAATTTCCAGCCAATAGGCAACATAATTGTCTCCCTTTAACCAACTCTCATACAACACTGTTTAACTGCCTAAAACAGATTAATTCATACTAAATAAAAACAACTTGGTCTTCCCTTGACAGAGAAGGGGAAGACAGCAGATTCCCAAATTACAGTGCCAAAAAGCTCCTTCATCAATGAGGGAAGAGTCTTTCTGGTGATATGGTCAGTTAGCAAAGGATGTTCCTGTGATGAAGCTGAAGAAAACTGTTTAAAACAGAATGGGCAAATACTTCATGAAGGCATGAGTTATAATAAGGATTATTATAAATGCTGGTGAGTAACAAAATGATTTATGTAGTGCCATTATAGTTAAATATTTTAAGAGGAGCCAAACCACATACGATTTCAAATATTGCATTATTATTTTCCAATAATAATAATTTATTATTGCACATTCCAATTTTCCAAAGTTGTTTCTGTATTACACGTTATAATTTATCTGATAGCTAATTGTGCAGAAGTACTCCATGTTGTCCAAAACAAAGCAAACAGCAAAAAATGTGAGCAATATTATTTCAGGAAATTGTTATAGTGCAAAAGTGTATAGTTACTGACAAGACTAGAAACCAGGGCAACAATAAAAATATATGGCCAAGATTCCCACCTGTGGCTAGAAATACAAATGTCCAGACTCAGGTGCGATGCTGTGATGAACTATCTGTGACTGGTTGTCTGAATGCTGCTCATCCTGCTTGCCTTTGGCTACAGCAGCAGACAGGGTACGGTGGTCTGGAACAGTAAACACTTTTCATTATTCTCCTTAAATTTAGACACAACATAGGCTTTAATGTGTCTTGGCACCTGTAGTGGGCAATTCATACAGGGATCTGGCCCCTGTCTATAGTAATCGCTGTGCAGACTGTTTTAGATACTACGACAGGTTTGGTACCCATCTCCAGTCTACAGTAACAGGAGTGTGTTACTTAATCTAAAGATGCAGTCAGTGAGGAATAATTACATTTTCTGTAAGTACATACGCTAAGGGCATATAATTTTTGCTAGCAGAGATTACAGTGGCAAGAGTGGGCTATTTCTGCTTTCTGTGGAGGACCGTTTCACCTGCCTGATCTGAGTACACTGTGGCAGACTATGCTGCATAAACATGGGCACACATTTCAAAAGATACATGGACAGAGTGCTCTTCCCCCTCGTTGGTTCAGATTTCCAGCTGCAGGCCTCTGCATTTACTAGCCACCAGAGTTAAAGCTGATATTTTAACTTAGATCATCTGAGAGTTACTTGTGGAAAGCAGGAAGGGGCTCTACTGTATAATTAGCAAATGGAAAACAATGTCAGTAAATGGAAACATTACAAAGAAAGTAATTTTTGTTTATGAATTATGAGTATTTCCACTTTGCATATCTCAAGCATTGTATAGTATGTAAGCTTTTCAGAAATGCTTCCTTAGTAGATATGCCTATGAACGAAAAAAGAGTTATGTTTTCTTTGCAGAAAGAAAAGGTCCTTTTCATTTCAGCACAGAACTGTCAAAGTAAGCTGCTCATTTAAAATAATTTGATAATTTAACATCTCTGCTTTAAAAAAAAAAATATTTAAATCCCCATAGCTCACTGGCAATTCAGAAGACAGCCAGAAAAACTTACAGCTCTCATGCTGCTACAAACCCCCACTCAACAGGAGATAGGAATAAGGACTTCAAATCCCTGAATTCGGAGACTTTCTGAGGAACAGTTCAGCTTAAATTAACCTCTAACTAACTGTTGTCCAGCAACTCTGGGGCCTACTGTACATCACAGCAGCTTCTCCCACTATGGCTTAGCGACACAAATGTACAGCAGGGAGCTCAGTCTCAGCTTGATGCCAGTAAGGGTTGCTGTTAAATGGAAAACCACCCAGTTAAATACAGATAAACTTCATTTGCAGACACCATTTGTCATTAGAGCAGAGCAAAAGAGCTTGAATAGGAGCCAATTACACTTTTCCTGTACGTGAAATGTCCTGTAACTATTTGGAATAAATGTCATTTTGATAGCAGTGAGAAGTCTAGGACATGCGGTCACTTCCACCCTTTTCATGAGAGCAAGGACTTCATCTTTCTTCTTCATCTCTCTCAAACACAATATAACCCAATTAATACTATATCTAACCCTTATCAGCACCTTCTTCAAAAGACTTTTGGAAAGGAAATGAGAAAACATGTTCAGCTGCGTATAATGAGGAAGTGAAATAGTACAGAGTATTTTTCTATTATTAGTGGGAAATAATTGGTAGATTAAAAAAGATTATTTCTCTCTAGATACATGCAAGTACACTCATTGATGAAAAATGTTTGTGTAAACATATATATGCCCATCTCTACGCAAATAGAAAAACGGTTCTTAGGGCTACACTGCATTAAAGAATGTATTGCATTTTTAAACATAAGTGTAATGCCCTGCCCTTAATTTGTAGGTACTCCAAAGGTCGTGGCTAGAAAAAAAACCCAACCCAAATCAGCTTTATATTAGAATTATCAAATCTATGCTGTTCAGAAATGGGACCTTTGGGAGAAATTTTGACCGACACTAATCCAAATTTCTGCCGTGCTAATCCTTAGAAAGAAATAAAGTATGCACTGCAGGGGAGTAAGACTACCAAAATTCTATCAAAACTGTGTATTTTGTGCTTAGGAATCTCTGTATCACTAGAAATGAAATCTATTGCAGGTACTTCCCAATATTGTTTTCTTTATGCATACTAAAATTCATCAGGAGCCTAACTCTTTGAAAAGTTTCTGTAAACACCCAAAAATGTTGAGAAGCACTTGTCCTATGGATGCAGAGGTAGCCCTCCCATCTGAACACCTAGTGCTACAAGGGAAGAGGCGGGTTCAAACACAAAAGGACCCAAAAGCCATATTCAGTCTTGTGGGGAAGCTTTCCAGCTACCTTCCTACATACAAATGACATGGGATGTTGATGACCCCACCCATACATTTATAAAGAATGAGCCCAAATCTGCGAGGTTCTTGTCTTCATGGACAAGACAGATCAGATCTCAAAAAGACACAGATAATTGTTCTTTAAAGTATTACTTTAATTTAGTGTCAGTGGAGAGAGAAATCTTACTTAAATGCAGTGGACCAGTACTACAGAGGTCTTTTTTTCCCTTTCTTTTCTGAACTAAAAGAAACTACTTTAAATTTGGATTTGCTCCTTGCTATGCCAGGGTTTGCTATCAAGAATATAAGCGCATCCACACTTCTGACAGGTACTGTGTATCTCATCCTGTGAATCAAACCCCCTTAATAATGATCAGCTTTAAATTCTGCTTCATTTCACAAAAATTACCTCTACTCTAATCCTTCCAATTTTTTTTTTCCAAAGGAGACCCTTCTCCTCTTTCCTCTTTAATGAAAATTTCAAGGCAGTTTGCAGGGAGCTTGACTGCCATGTTTGATTGCCTGGGCTTCATCATTTGGTTAGAACGACACCGCAATTTTGATTACTTGAACTTACTTCATTCTACAGAAGAGTCAGCAGAAGCAGCATCTGATTGGATTTCTGGGTAAGGAGGAGTGCTTCAGGCCCCCTGGGGCACCCAGACTGCTGCACACCCAGAGCTTCTGCTTACAGTGGCATAGGGGGGCTGCTATAAAAGGTGGTCTGTTGTGAAAGATTTGAGATGACTTCAAAATCTTTGCATAAGTTAGGAGGTAAAACATATGTAGATATCTGTTGAAGCAGAGCTCTAGATGTTATGTAGCTAACACCTTCCCTTTAAAGTCTTTTTGTTAACTCTCTTTGTGTTTTGCAATAATGTTTCACAGGTACCCTTATTTCCAAAGGTGGGTTTTCAAGATAGCATGTCAGGCTGATTTTACTCTGTGGTTTCGCCATAGTTTTGCTTCAGCAATGGTGGGTTTTAAATATTTAAGGTGCATTTCAGTTGTGATCCTAGAACTGCAGCAATAATTCAAAGGAGAAATTATTTTTGTCATGGACAAGTGAAGGCAACAAATATGGAAAATGTAAAATGTCTAACTGGCTCCTGGCTGTGAATACAAAAATTGAAAATTGCCTGTAATTGGAAATTACAGATTTTGTAACTTTATTCTGTTGAACAATAACTTTTCTTCTGCTTTCCAAAGTGAAAGGAAAACTCTCAGGTACTAAGAATGCTATTAAAAGAAAGCATGTATCATTAAGCTGAGTGGTGTGCTACTATGATGCTTGCTATGACGAAGAGTGAACACAGCACTCAATAAGCAAGAAAGGAAAGATAATTTTTTAAACTTGGAATAATGTTATCTCCAAATGAATTGAATGCTGAACTGTCATTTTTTTATTTTATTCAAACTATCCAAATAATTAATTTTGGAGGATTCCACAACACCATATTAATGCCTACTTGACAATTTTTTCACCATTGTCTGGAAATCATGATGGTCCTCCTTTCTTTTAACACTAACTCAAAAGTGCCTCAAAAATATTATAAGAAATCTGAGAAACATTTGTCTTCATGAAATGAGGGGCTCTACAGATGACACTTAAATCTGTGAATAGTTAAGAGGTTAATTACAAAAATAATAAATAAAAAAAAGAGAAACTCAGACATAAACATGCTCTACAAAATGACTGTCCAAAGGGTGAGATTTCAGTCTCAAGCAGGAGATACAAAGGTTACAGCCAAAGATGGAAGACCTCTTAGGTATCCAACCTTTATCCTACCTTTACCCTCTCCAGAATGACATTTACAGCATTTGAAGACATGGTGAAAGGAAGAGAAGTCTGTTTACTCATTAGACTTCCTGTCTGATGAGCAAATGAGTGTGTATTTCCCGTGTCTTTATTGACTGACTCTTTGTATTCACACTTCAAAGCACATGGAGTCCATGTGTTTACCTTCACCTGTAGCATATGGCTTCACTTTTAGATATTGTGCGTTTCTGAGGTGAAGCCAAAATCTCCAGCATGTTTTAAACATCACTGATTTGCAGTTGTAGGTCTATAATTAAAAGCTGTGTTTGACATCTGAATTAAACTGACACCGATATATATGGCTTTAGGCCGGCCTCCACTGCAGTTGTGGTTTGTATAACATTAATTGAAATGCTTTCCTTGAAGGGAAACTTTCTGACAGCTAAGTGAGTAAACAGCTTGGATTCTAGTTCCCTTCAATCACTCTATTGATGTGACACAGTAGGAAGTGATTTTAAATCTAAACTGTCATTAAAGATCAAACCTCAAGGTTAAAAATAATAAAGAAACAAATATATGAAGTTTTTTACATGACAAAAAAAAAAAAAAGTTTATGCAGAACCATGTTTTAGTTATGCCAACTTTGAAACAGATTGAATCAATAACAGTTTTTATGCTAAAGGGATGCAAAGTCAGGAAAACAAAGTTAAATAGACCGGGGTAACCCCCCAAAAAAACCCTGGAAAATGCCCTTACCTCCAAATGTGTTCACTAAATTATGACTTGTGTTATGAATGTTTTAGATTTGGACAAGAGAGTTGGAACCAGGTTAGCAAGAGTTCTTACTTACTAAATCAGAGATGAAGAGATATATTGAAATCCACCAACAGGTTTCACAGTCATTGTTAACTAAGGGCAACTCAAAAGAAAATTTCTTGGTGCATCAAAGCCTTTTGCATTTCACTGCTTTCACTTTTTACTAAGCAAATTAAGGAAAGAATCGGCTGAAATGTCTGGCTGCATAAAAAGCTCAGATAAAATCCTTAGGTTAGGAACCAGCCCCACAGCTTCCCTTCTGCCCATGGCAGTCCAGACATCCCTGACAGTCAGGGTGCAGGCCTGACTCCCCCAGGGAAGCCAATGCCTCCCCAGTCCCTGGGAAAGGGCAGGATTTTGTGGACCAGAGCAGAACAGCTTTTAGGGGTGCTAAAGTTACATATTTCATAAATGTTGATAGGGCTGCTCAGTATGTTTCAGTTCTGTTTCAAGAGAAAGAAATATAACAAGCCATTTCATATAGCACCCCAAAAATGATATCCTCATTACAAGAGCAATGCATGAAATTATTAGCCTGAGCAGTAATTTGTGGTTCTGTTCCACATGTCTAGCCTCTGTCAGGCTAGAATCATTCTAGCCTTTTGTTAACAAGATGTTCACATAAAAACTTCATCTAAGACTCCTGTGCTTCAAAATATGAAGAAATTATTTTAGATTTAAACATCATATATGACTCTAGCTGTTATAGTACAGCTGTACTGGAAACCAGATTATCTTTAGTCAGTTTTTATCTTGTATATCAGTTTTATGCATGGCATAATTTGTTTTTCAAGTATAAGGAAGGGATTTCTTTCTACATTACTTAAGTTATGTTAAAGGAAATAGTTACATTGGACTGTTGCAACTGATTTACAAATCAGAAGAGAAGTACAGACAGTATTTTGAGCAGAAGATAGTCTTAACTACAAGCACATGAAATGCAAGTGGAAAAACACTTTTATTCAAAGTATTACTTTAAGTTCAATTGAGAAAAGTTCTTTTCCAGAATGTATGTCCTATGCATTATATTCTGTGAAGAATTTTTTAAAGGATCTTATATACTTCATGTCAAAAGAATTTTGTTAGACAGATGTCTCCATCTACAGCCAAAGTACTGGAGCAAGCCAACCACCTCTCTTTTTCACACATCAGAAATCAGCCCTGAAGTGAGTCTCCACAGAAGCTCACCTACCTGACTGCACTGAAAGATTTACATCCCAATGACAACCGAAGATGAAAACAGGGAACACCAGATTTTCACTTAAATTTTTAATTGAAAGGTAGCGATAAAATTAAACTAAGCATCAAACTGCACAAATCTGAGGCCTAAAAGAAACTTTTTTTCTTTTTTAAATCAGTTTGCACACATACAAAGGCTAGACAGATACAAGATTTGCCCCCAAACAACTGCTGACATGTCTTTTCAGACACTTCCACTGAAAATGCTTCACTGCATACACAGCTAAAATCACTATTTCTACCCTAGGGGAACTTCAAAATAAATCTTACAGTTATCAGCCTTCAACAGAAAGGTATCATTCACATTAACCCTGGAACAGATTGGTGACAAATCACCAAATTTTGAAAGGACAAGAAGAGCTGTGTTCAAAGCATTTCTTCCTAGCCTAGAATGAGAAATTTCCTCAAGAACTACTAGCACTAGGGTACACAGAACAGCAAGAAAATACAGAAAAATGAGAGAACAGAAAGATACTGGTGGTCTCTCAAAATGAAATCAATGTCACTTGCTTCCTTAACTGGTAGTAAAATTCACAGGCATCCCAATATTTGACTTGAAGTTATGGGGACATTGCCTGTTTTGATTTGCAACATGTTACCTTCAGTTACATCACCAAGGGGGACAGACAATAAAGCAACATTTCTTTATTATTTTGTAGTCATTTCCATCTACCTTATTTTAATCTGTTTGAACACTATTTCAGGAATGACCTCTACCATAACTCAGAAGCAATGCACCACCACTTTGACCCTTTCAAAGCATAGACTCTATCTCAAATGCTTTTGCATTTCAGAACAAAGATTCCTTACAGGGTGGACCAAAAAGTCCTTGCCATTTCATCAAGGAAGGTGCAGAACTATACTTCCACTGTTCTTTCTTGTTACTGACCAGTGAAATCTTTACCAATGAAAATTTATAGAGAAGCTATTACAGAACTTGAGATGAGACTGAAAATAAGTGATTTTTTAAATGCATATATATATAATAAAAGCTATTTAGGTTTACATTGCTAGCTGATCATCTGTTGAGAATGGGAGTGAATAAACCTACAAGAAAAACAGCACAGTAACATACCAGGAAGAATTTGTGTCTGAGATGATGCCTTCCAGCGTGACTGCTTCAGATGAACAATAATAAAAGTTTCTTTTCATGCTTAAAAGCTTAATTCAAGCTTTGACAACCAAAAAATTACCCAACAAGTTGCACAGTATAGAATGAATGTAGTTCCTGGGAAGATTTTTTTATATATATAATAACAGACCTTTTAATTTGACAAGTCACTGGAATAAACGTATGTCATACCACAAAGAAAAGAAATGAAAAATTCTTCCCATTATCTACTCTCCCTCCCCTATTCAACTACAAGAATATTAATTGCAGATGGCAAAGAAAATGTCTTCTTTTCTGTGCACAGTTGCATAGTTATGTGGTGAACTTCAGATACAAAGTAAAACTCAAAAAGTCATGATTCAATAAATAACAACCTTCTCTGCTGCATGAACAGATTTTAATCCACAGAAATAAACACATGAAAAAATGCTTTTTAGATTAAAAATCTTAAAGAACTATCTTCCACTTCATCACAACACTTGCTCAAAGTCCCAGAGCAAATCTCTTCCTCCATAAAGTTTATTTGTGCTTCCCCTCATCTCCTGCCCAAGGGAACCTTGGAAAGGGTTTTAGTCAAAGCACTGTCAGGAGTACATTCACTGAAATACTGCTTGGGTACAGTGATTTATACATCTGGCTGAAATATCCAACCACTGGATGTCACTGTTACTCCACATGAAGTAAGCACATACAGCCATGAGACCACCACCACCATTCAGTAGCTGTCTACTGCTAACTCCTACAGAAAAAAACAAAACAAAACAAAACCCACCAAGCTTTGAAAAGTACAGTGAATTTAAAATTCAGAAGGAGTGCAAGGGACAACCATGCTTGGAAAAAAAGTCTTAGGGAGTTCACAGTGTAAGTGCTGGTCAAAGGTGGCCTATGCTACTGTGCCAAATTTTGTCTTTGAAAGAAACTGAAGGGAAGTTGGCTTTTCCTTCAGAGTGGGAGAACAAGTCCTTCTTCAAGCCTCTTATATTTCTGAGTTCTGGGGATGCAGTCTGGTTTCCAACTGATGCCCATTACCTATAGCCATTGTTCTGTAGGCACTTTCCCAGTTAGAAGACTGACTGACATGACTCATTTAGGTAGCACCACAAAGACACACATGCACACACTCAAAAAATCCCCATCAGTCCTCAGCTGGGTATCCTAACAGTGAATGGCTTTCAGTTCTATTAGTTTTCCCATGAGTAAGTTCATTGTCTAGTTGTAAAGGGTTGTAAACTGCTGTAAGCTACTTCACGTTGCATTGTATATGGAAATTTCAATACTCTTAAAAAAAGAAAAAGGGGGAAAAAAAAGGGGATTTTCATCTCTCTGAAATGCACAAAACCCCTTCTTAACCCCAAGTGATTTTCTCTGCACCAGTCTTGAACATGAAACTGTTTCAATCTACTGGATAAGGCAAAAACCTATTTATTTTTTCTTTTTCTTTTGTATATCATGCTTCACCAAGTAATTGTTTTATCCTTATTTTAACCTCTTCACCTGTCTCTCTCTACTATTGCCAGGAGCCCTTGAAAATACAGAAATAACTCAGCTTGTTTTGTTTTTTCCAATATTACCTCCAAGAAGCAATATGAGCATTTCCAAACAATCTAAAAAAGCCGTTATTTAAATTTAATCTATAACTGGCTGCTTAACCAAAAAAGCATGCTCCTAGTAAATATGAAGTCTGTACTTTAAGAGCAGAAGTAGTCCTCATTTGTAAATGGTTATGATTTATTCTCAAAAGGTTCAAGCTACTTCTTTACAATAATTTCAACTTCCATTTCAAACTTCATCTGATGATTTTTGAGACTCTCAATATGAGTCCTCAATATGAGGAATGAAAATAAAAACAGAAGTCCATCATGAGAGTTTGAAATGTGTCTAAAATATGCAATCATAAATAAGGAAATTCTGTCCCTACGTATCCTTAATTACAGTGCCTAATTTCACCTCATGTATGTGATAATACAGCAGAAAAAGAACTTTTTAAAGTCAGCCACACACTTTTCAGTTTTGCTTTGCAGAAAGAAATATACATATTACGGAATTTGTTCAGCCTTGTTAAAATAGGATCTCTATATTATCAACATTAACTATGGGGAAACCAACTCTACTGAGGTACAGACTCAAATTTACCATAGTGCTGGTATTTCCAGTCAATATATGAATTTGTTAGTATAGTTGGATGTTATATGATTTTGTGGTATTGCTGCTCATGTACTATAATTTGTTATGCTTCTAATTAAACTTAAAATGGTAGAAAAGCTTAGAAACTTCAAATCTATATAACCAGGACAAGAATTCCTGTGACTCAAAGACAGCAAAAGTATATAGAATGCCTTAAAAATGATGTATTCATTTATTAAAATGCAGTGTAAAATGCCATTGTAATGATACAGAACTAGGTATTTCCAGAGAACTAAAAAAGTGAAAACCATGCAGATTTTTAACTGTAAAATTCAGCAGTGATTTAATATTTCTACATGACAGAAAAAAAAAAAAAAAAAAAAAAAGATGTGGACCAGAAATTCAGTGAGATTGAACAGTCATGGGAGTTCTTTAAAAGTTAGAGGCAGGAGAAATAAATAGCAACAGTGAAAATATTTCAACCAAACATGGTTTTTGAACCACCTTGCTAGCTCCAAATGAGAGGAGATGAAAAATAATCACAGAGCTGACCTTTGCTGAATGGCTCATCAAACTTGGCTTGCCCTTAAAATGGGCAGGACACATAGACCCAGCAGTCCCAGGCATACATGGAGCTTAGCATACCATGGCTACAAACTCTGCTAGACCATTGTTATAGCCATGATATTATCCACAGTTTACCAATGAAATTTAATTTGGCAGAAGCATTCGTATCAATTCAAATCATCCACTGGAATAACAGATTGTAAAAGGCAGGCAATAATACACAGCATACAAATGCCCTGGTCGTTTTATGTTAGATTTTTGTCTATAGTTTACACTTGTTTGACTTCTCTTTGCGCTTATCGACTAGCCAAATAAAATGTGGGTCATCCAAAACTGCAGTCAGCAATACAGATTCTGCCACTGCCAGCACTTTTAACTTCAGTAGAAAGGCAGAAATTGGTCAAAGAAGTTTCATGAAAGCAAAAAATATCTCTGAAAATGTCTTTCTATTGTCTTTAGACTATAGGACAGTTAGGATGATGAAGCCTTGGCAACCGGAGCAGGGGGTGAGGGCACCGGGGGA
Source organism: Scolopax mira (assembly GCA_004320125.1). NCBI lineage: Eukaryota > Metazoa > Chordata > Aves > Charadriiformes > Scolopacidae > Scolopax > Scolopax mira. Next base: position 86,493 of record BJBW01000641.1, on the reverse strand, counting down.
GAAGCAGCCCTGATTACTTGAAGACCTCATACAGTATATTACCAGACAGTGCAAAATACTGAAATTCTGCCGTTGGTACCTCGAGGCATTTCCTGGCCTTAGATAAGTCCTAGTTTGAATTTTTTTTCCCTTTAATCTTTTCGCACTGACTTTAAATGATTCCCTCTTTCACAGCAGGTTGTTAAGCAGTTCCTGGTGCCGTCTGCTGCAGAGGAGCTCTGACATTGAGAGGGTATTTTCTTTGATGGACTGTAACGAAACCTGAGTGTGAGGCTGCATTGTCTTCAGCCTCCATAATGGGATTGCTCATTAAATGCAAGGTAAACAAATTAAAAATGACAATTTCCATCCAATCATTCAATTTAGAAAAGGACAGACGTCCCTTGCAAAGTCAAATAGCACAGCAAGGTTATCTGTAACAGGGATTTTACAGTAAAGCTGTCAGCATTTGGAGATCAGCTGTTTACCAATAGGTATCCCTGTCACTGTTGTTGGGCTTTTCCGGAATCAGAGAGGAGAACTGAAGAAAAAGAATTATAGAATTGTGTACAGTATCTGTGGCCTAGTACATTCAGCAAATGCTGATACTGAAGAGTTGACCACTGTTTTCATACACACATCTGCAGCTGCATCATTTGGTTACACAAGAGAAAAAGAGGAAAGTTCAGTGGCAAAGGTGCCAGAACTGCACAATCATTCAAATACTGTAGGGGGCTGATCTTGCAAATGCTTCCGAGCTTGGTGCTCATTACCGTGAATACCCTTACTAAAATTAATGGAAGTACTCATGCAAATAAAGCTTTTAATGCCTTAAATTGCCTGAGTTTTGAGGTCCACAGGTGCATAAATGTAGATCATTACACCCACATGGAGTCCCCTGACTTCCAAAAAAAGCCTCTATTTAGGTGAAATCATCTGCCCACACTGTTCTCTTTTTAAAGACTAGAGATGCAGTTTGTCGGATAACATACCAGATAATTTCTCTGAACTTCAACAAGAAATTATTTGCTTCTTGTTCAGACGGATAAGGAGAAACTGACATAAAGATATAAGTGCCAAAAAAAGTAATTATTAAATTTGACAGAAATGTGAGTACAGCCACCTTCCAGAAATTTTTTTGTGACCATAAGAAAACTCTACTTTTATATGGTCATAAAATCCTCAACTACAACGCTAAATAATACTTAATTTTGTAAAAGTTTTTCTGCTTTTCATTTTGGAATCTACACAGTCTTTTAGATTTGTTGTTGGTCACTGTCATGAAGTATTTGTCCCCCAGTTTCCATTTTACACACAGACCAAGGTTCCAAAGACTAAAGACCACAAAATTCATACTGGTGTCTCAACCTGACCTGTTTTGTACCCATGCTCCTGCCCTCCCTCTATCTTCTTCTTCTTTCAGGATTTATGCAAAGTTGTAGAAGTTTCAAAGTAACTAAACACACAAAAATTCAGAGAGATAGCAAGTTTCTAGATCCCATCTTAACTGTTTTCAGAGTTCCTAGAAGAAATCCAAATAAAGATGACCTCAAACACACTTTCTAAGACTCAGTCCTATCATTAATAAATCCCTTAAAATTGACCATATGATATTGTTCTGATTAATTGCAACAGAAATTATTATAGATAATGAATTTCCATAATGATTTTGTATCCATTTATTTTAAGAAATTTTCATTTTCTCAATTAATTTACAACTACTTTGAAGATTGCATGCAATCTTGGATCTGGTAATAGTTCACCACTTGGAAAGCTAATCACCATGCATATTGCTTGCTGCGTATTTAATTCTGCTCTTATATTAGATGCAATATGTTGGTAAATCTTAAAGTTGATATTGGATTCACTTTGGATCCATATTTTCCACTGGTTTCTTTAATGTATGTCAGACCAATCCTTGTATGGAGTACCTGTACCAAACTCCACATGATACAATGTAAACTTAAATACAACCTGACACACCAAATTAAAAGCATAATAAATGCATAAGAAGCCTCCTTTCACCTGGTTATAAAATATACATGCTCCCAATGGTCTGCCAAGTCTCTGTTGACTTGCAGCTAGGGAGAAAGTGTAGGCCCATCTAAGCCCTAAATCCAATGGCATAGAAACCACCTAACAACTCTGGAAACTAAGATACCCAGTAGACTACAAAATACTAAAAAATGCAGACAATTATCTCAGGCCACTAAGACACGGAGATGATTCTAGATTGGTTGAAATAATGCTCACTGTGCCATTTAGTCTAGGGGCAGACTTCTTTTTTTACCTCTTGTAAGAGAGATGATTTCACAATTTCTCCCTGTAGATGAGAAAAGTTGTATTTGTCGGTATGACATACACTGTATGTGTGAATATGCATGACTGACAAGCAATGTATAATGTAAAGTATTTGAGGCAAGAACCAGATGTTCTTTGTTTTCCACTATTTTACAGTATCAAAGTTTTGCAGGTAACAATAATCACCACAAAAACCTCTGCAAACAATTTTTTGGTATTGTAGAAAAGGACTGAACATGTATTCTTTTTTTTTGAAAGTGAAAGAGCTACTTAAGAAGAATCTCTAACAACAGTATTCATTTTCAATACAAAAGGGAACTGCTGGGGAAACTTTAATTCTAATGCTGTGCCAATATTTGAAGAGGGCAAATTGAGTGGCTGCATATCAGTTACTACAGTATCAAATCAATCCCAGGCAACAAAACAACCAACCAAAAAAAAAAAAAAGGATTAAAAAGGTTATATTGGATTTAGTTAGTAGAGAATTAAAAGTTATGAATTTAATTAGACAATTCAACATGATACTATGGAAAATACATTTTACCAGGATACTGTTTCATTCCCTGAGATGACTTTAAACTTGACAGCTGACAAAGGGAATTGTGTTTATATGCACTACATTTTAACTTGGTAAACATCTTACCTGATACTTTATAGCTTTTTAACTGAAAAACTTGAAAAACTAACCATACTCTTTAAGAAATCATTACAGATTGGTGCTCTGCCATATTCATCAATGATTCCATGAAGTGTTTACTGAAGAGAAAGACAGGTACTAGGTGGACTGCTTGGTAAGAGGGGCAAATTCAGAGAAAACGGATGTTAATACAGCCACATGGAGACTCACACATTTAGGGACAAGATGCAAGTAGTACTTCCATACCAAGAAAGAAGAATTATGAAAAATACTAGCTTTAAAAAGGACAGAAGGTCAGCACAGACAAGAGACAAGTGACTTAGTACAACTTCTCAGTGCACAATGCTTTAGCAAACAATCCTTTAGTAACCTAAATAACTAAATATAAGAGCTCTGCTTGATAAACCAGAGACCAGTTAATGTTCAGAGAAGGTTGCTTTACCTCTCTAAACAGCACAATAAGATCAATGATTACATTTCTGATGCCCTTTCTTTGAAATTCATTTCAAACCATTGCATTTACCTATTCTTTCATCGCAGGCCTTTTTGTAAAATGTATATTAAATGTTTTTGAGGATTGATGCAAGGCTGACTGACTATTCAAAATGATGGGATGTCTAGTCTTAAATGTATAAACCTTGAAAGCTGTTAAACAAACCAGTCATTTCAAACTGCTTACTTTTGTATTTTAGTGCCTACTAGACTGCCTCTGCAAAAAAAGTCTTCTGAAATATCTCCCAGTGTATGCTGTCCATCATTTACATTACAGGAAGGTTTCCAAGGGAGACTGGAATGAAAATTTAGGTGCATCAAAATTTAGTTTGCATGAATCATATACCACCACAATATCTATTGAAGACAGTTTTACAAAAACTCCTTGCTTTGGGATACCTGGGAATGCCCTATAAAGCAATGACATGTAAAGAGACATAACCAAGGTAACTTCCAGCTTTCAGTGTACCTCTTTAGTACAGAATAGTCAGGCAGGGTTAGTTGGCTTTGGAAAGGAGAAAAGCCATATGAGCATACTTTTGGCCCCATACTAATTGCTTTCATGAGAAATTAACTAGAATGGGCATAATGCTAAAATGATGCGGCTACAACGCTGTTGCACTAGAGCCAGCTCCTTTGCATTGAGCTTGGCTCTCTGAATGGTATATTTTATGTGTTACAAGTTGTGCTTAGAGAAAATGTTTCATTCACTCTCTCCCAATAACTATGGTCATTACAGGAGTGTTATCACTCTATTATAAAAAGGATGAACTAATTCAAAATTAAATGAAATAATTGGTGAACATTAAGGAGATGCCTAAATGACAGACTAAATAATTTTGAGCAAGTTTTGCCTTGTGCTCTGGGGCACAGAAAGCTCCAGTCCATAAGCTCTGTGATAACACAGTTCTGAGCTCAGGTGCAAAGATTTGTTGAGAAACAAAGTATAATGGCTGTATATGTCATAGTATTAATACAAATATAAGAATTTTAAATTAAATATAGTTCATGATCAAATTTGTTGAGATACAGGTCAAGTTTGACTACTCACCATCTGCCATATAGGCAAATGCACCGAATAACATACTGGTAGTAACTTCAGGAACAGACACTCACTACTTGGCATCCCATATCAAGATAAAACTAAAACTCACTATATATAAGAGCTTAGAATTAATTTATTTCATCTGATGGTGAACATGTTTTAGAAAAAATATGTTTTTCAAAGAAAGCTCTAGAAAAAGCAACTTGCTGTTTGTAGATAGGGAAAGAAGTAGTCCTAACAAAACCACAGAACAAGCTTAACTTTAAAAGCAAACCTTCCTTATTTATATTTTTATTTTACACAGTATCAAAATATTAATAATAATAAAAATTATTCTATTCCATTGCAAATAAATCTCTAATGTCTAGTTACAAAACCATGAATGTTTGGCTTCCAGCGTAAGGCTGCAAAGTATTTAGATGTGAAAAAATACTTTTTGCAGTTCACAGTAATATGACTTATCATCATACATTATACCATGAAATCAGGAAATGTTTCCACAATTGACTGCATGCCCACTGAGAAATACCCTCTGTATAAAACTCTGTACAAGCAGGCATGCTGTATCTACTCAAGCAGGAAAACAGTGCACATCATAGCTTTGTAAGAACTAACATGATATGAGAGAGTATGCTATAAAATATATACCTCTGCAAAAATTTAACATAATCTTTTAATTTTACTAAATCCTGAAAGGGTGTAGAACCACCAGAAATGGGCTGGGTATCTTAGGAGGGAAAAAAGCAAACCACAATTGCGGTACAGACACTGCATTCTGTCTAATGGAGAGATGCTTTTCAAGATAGATTTTATGCTCCAAAGGGCACAGAAATCTGAGGGGTGAAAAGAAGAAACACTACTGTAGATCATTTCTAAAACATACTGAATTCAGGGGAAAAAATCCCTAGCCATTACAAAGTGAAAAACTCAGGCTCCCCAATCTGTTTCCATCCTAAAAACAATCATCAACCTCATCAAAACTTACAATGTCCCTAGCATTTAGATTTATCTTCTTTACATTTTTCTATAATTTTGTTCATTAAATTTTATAGTATTTCAGAATTTGTGTCATCATAATTCTAGTTTTTCACTAAAAATGTCCTCCAAGTTTTCCATTATATCACCACAGTCAGAAAAAAAATTCAATGAAAAAATGGTAATAATAGTTTCATGTCAGTGTTTTAAAAGTTTTAAAAAGGAATAAAAAGGAATGATAACTTACTAAGAGGACCTCCTCCCCAGACCTGAGGACAATCCTCTATTATCAGCTAATGAAAAGTTAATATTTTACGTTCTTGACATCACCCACTATATTTTATTAAAATGTGTTTACCCTGATATAAAAAGTAATATTAATGATAATATACAGATACAGGAAGAATGTCTGTCTTACAATGTGAAATAAAAACATTTGGAGAAAGCATCTTGGAATATACACAGAGACCAGGAGATTTTGACAACATTTTCCCAATGTAAGTCAGTCCCAAAGAGAAAAGTTATGCCTTAGAGAGGCATATGTAGTACAACTCTTATTAAGAATCTGATATTCTGGTTATATGCTGCTGTGTTCACAGAACTTATTTTTTAATCCATATGACTTTGCTGATACTACATGGTTTGGAGCTAGCATACACAGCTTGAAGCTTGTCCATGCTGCTGAATGGGAGCAGTTTTTCTTTATCCATTCATTCATTTAAAATAAATAATTACAAAGATTGATGAGGAGAGGACAAAATATAAAATTTCACATAAAAATGTGCATGTAGAAAAGGGGGTGCTCAAGGAGACAGAAGCAGACATAATCAAACATAACAGGATCCACATTTCTAAAAGTAAAACAAGATATTGCTGAACTAGCCAATCTAATATCTTTCCAACCATTAAATTCTTCTGTATTGTGCTACGATTAATTGAACGCATTGTCTAAAAATTAATATTAGCTAATAGACTTGTTATCTTCTTTATTAGTGCTCATTATGCTAAGCTACACTGCTGTATTGGACAGCTGCCATTCCTAATTTTATTTAAATTTTGTATACTAAATATATTTAATCCATTAACTGTTGCCAAGCACTAACAAAAGGAAAGAGGTCTGTGAAGGAGAACTGAGTTTAAATGTTTAAAAAAACACAATCCATTTAATAAAGTATTATCAAATAACAAAGAATGATCCTACTTCACCAAAGGAGAAGAGCAGGTGGGATAGATCTTTTCTATCATAAGTATCTATCAAATTGAGATTATGCTAAATACATTTTTAAAGGTTATATCTTTTAAAGGCCTTTAAAGGATAAAGTTTAAATTTTGTGTCCCATATTTCACTAGACCCTTAAATGTTTATGTCAAGAAAGCATTGTTGGAATGGTGGCAAGACTGATTTGTTATTATAAGGCTCTATTTTGAAACTGGACTATCACAAACAGTTAAAAGACAATGCAGATTTTGGTTTTTTAACATAAATTTCTTGTAAACATGGGTAGACTGAGCTCACTACTAAGGACAGAAGGGTCTTGACTTGATTACCCTAAACATTTCTTAAATGCCTGGATGTAGAAGGTTGTAGTGAGGTGGGGGTTGGTCTCTTCTCCCAAGTCACAGGCAATACGACAAGAAGAAATGACCTCAAGTTGCGCCAGGGGAGGTTCAGATTGGGTATTAGGAAAAATTTTTACACTGAAATGGTTATTAAGCATTGGAATGGGCTGCCCATGAAAGTGGTTGAGGCACCATCACTGGAGGTATTCAGAAGACAGGTTGACATAGTGCTTAGTGATATGTTTTAGAGATGGTTTTTATCAGAGTTAGGTTGATGGTTGGACTAGCGATCTTACAGATCCCTTCCAACCTAGACAATTCCATGAATCTGTGATTCTATGATGTAACCTGGTCCATGTTAAAAACAGCAATAAGTGCAGTGGAACAGATATCCTTGCCAGGTAACAGCTCTCTGCAGCAAAGGACGTGGTATTTTTATAAGATAATTCACTTCTTGACAACTAGATTTTTATTAATTTGTACATCCTCATATTGAGATTCTCTGAACAAATGCAGAAAGGATGAGCATCAAGGTGTGAGCAATTAAGCAGCACTCCTGAGGGGCTGCATAGTCACCTGGTGGTGACACTACAAAAGGAGATAACAGAGAGATGGCAACCCATGGCTTCAGCTATTCAGAAGCTTTTGACCCTGTCAAACCAAATGGCACACAACAACCCGATTGCAATTTTTTTCCAGTACACAAAGATGAACAAGAGTGTCAAAGATGAAATACTGGAATGCAAGAGTGTATCTGTTTTGTATGTGTAACTTACTGAAACTGATTACTGAAGAAAATTTAAAAAAAACTGGTTGAAACTTAACATGATTTTTCAAATTATTTTTGGAAAATAAATAAAATTAATGATAAGTTGGTAGAAACAGATTTTTTTTGGTCAAAAATCAATTTTTAAAATTTTGGCTGAATAAACCACCATATAACACTGCAAGAGCACTATTATCCAAATGTATAGCGAAAAAACAAAAACAAGCTGGCTGAGTGTATGTACCTCAACATCTCAACACTGATGTCCTGCCATAGCAATAAGCTTGATTATGCCAGAATTCATCCTACCAATGATGTACAAAATGGAGCTGTAGTTTAAAGGTTATCTGATAGAGATAAGGGCCTCCAGAAACCGAATTCAGTCTAATTAAGTGACTTTCTGGTGACTCCTCTATCCTCTACTCCACTGTCTAAAAAGGGTGATAGGAGAACTGAACACACAAGTTAAGAGTGCTAATTACATGACTGAAGTCTGGGGTAAACCCCAAGAATTATGGCAGCTGTTTCTTGGTGTGAAAGACATGATAATCATGTTTGCATAATCACAGAAAAAAACCCCAAACTTACACTCTGCTCACTATTGACTTTTATCTGAAATCAGAGATCATGTTAACCAAGCCATTTGGAATGATAGATTTGAGTTCAGATGATGCTCTATGGGATATTATCACATATCCTTCTCTCCAGCTCCCACACACAAAATTTTCCTGTTTTGCTCTTGCACAGTAAGCACCCAGCCTTAACACCTTAGCAAATAAAGGTGCAAAGCAAGTTTGCTGATGATACTAAACTGGGAGGGATAGCTGACACCTTGGAGGGCCATGCTGCCATCCAGCAAGGCCTGGACAAGCTGGAGAGCTGGGCAAGCAAGCAACTCATGAAGTTCAACAGGGAAAAGTCTTCCCCCCAACAGGGAAGAAGAATGTCAGGCACCAATACAGGTTAGGCGTGGACCTGCTGAAGACAAATTCCGAAGAGAGAGATCTGGGTGTCCTGTTAGACAGCAAAATGACAAGAAGCAAGCAGTGTGCTCTTGTGGCCAGAAAGGCCAACAGAATCTTGGGCCTTATAGGGAAGAGCGTGGCTAGTAGGTCGAGGGAAGTCATTCTACCCCTATACTCTGCACTGGTAAGGCCACAACTGGAATACTGCATCCAGTTCTGGGGTCCCCAGTTCAAGAGGGACAGGGAACTACTGGAAAGAGTCCAGTGAAGGGCAACAAAGATGATTCAAGGATTGGAGCATCTCCCTTATGAGGAAAGGCTGAGAGAGCTGGGGTTCTTTAGCCT
>BJBW01000641.1:45678-77411 GCA_004320125.1 Scolopax mira | reverse complement strand
GTATCTAAAGGGCGGGTTGAAGGAGGAGGGAGCCAGACTTTTCAGAGGTCGCCAGTGAGAGGACGAGGGGTAACGGGCACATGTTGGAACATAGGAGGTTCCATACAAATATGAGAAAAAAACTTCTTTATGGTGAAGGTGACAGAGCCTTGGAACAGGCTGCCCAGGGAGGTTGTGGAGTCCCCTTCTCTGGAGATTTTCAAGACCTGCCTGGATGCAGTCCCGAGTGACTTGCTCTAGCTCTGGGCAACCCTGCTTCAGCAGGGCAGTTGGACTAGATGATCTATGGTCCCTTCCAACCCTAAAAAAAATTTAGTGAAATAAAGCAGATGAAAAGACATAGGCAACTGGCATTGGCCCTTTATTGCTTTTATACTAACATGATGGTAAATACAACTACTTGTCCTTCCTCAGTTCACAAGCTTGTAAAAAATGCTTCAAGTTTTCTGTATAAACCCATTGTCCACCCATTAGTCCAGGGTTAAGTAAATTTAACTGTGCTTTCAAAATTCCGTGATCACAAGCTTGTTCAAAAACTGTCCCAAAAGAAAACAAAAGCACTCACTGTTTTGCTTTGGGAGCCCAATTTCTCTAAGAAGCAGAAAATCAGAAACGAAGGAAAAGATTTCATAATTTTACCTGCAGGATTTGTAAAAAATCAACAAAATAGTAGGGGATTTTTTTGGCAAGTTTTTTTTTTTTAATTATTAGAAAATTATTTTAAACAGAGAAATGGCAAGAGTTTGCCTATTAGTCCAAATATAAATATCTTCAGCATACTGAGTCACAAGTAATAGCTGAGAGCCCTAGGATGTCAGACTGAATACTCCAAAACAAGATCCACAGGATGTGCAGCTACATTTACAAAACTGTCCAGTCCTTTTAGGATCAGCTATGTTTACTGTTAATTCCAGCAAAATCATCCACTGCTGAAATTCCTGAAATTCCTTCCTATTTCCTAATTTCACCTGGAATTTTTGAAATCACTGAACCATGACAACCTTCCTTTTCCAACAGCTAGTGGTGTGAGGGCAGACCTGTCTAGCAGAAACAGCAAAGGAAGAAGGGAGGGAGACACAGGACACAACAAACAGGAGACCTTTCTTAAATTAGTATTTTTGTTTGTTGCTGTTTTCTAATACTTTTAGGGATATGTGAGCACAGCCTAATCCCCTCAGATCACTTCCTTTTTGTAGAATTCAGTATTGCCCATGTAAGCCGGGTTACTTTGAAATATTTCCACTTACCACTGCCTTCACAGCTCTGCTGCAAGATCTGTCACAGTAAGAAGCATTCAAATAAGTAAAACATGACTTCTCAACTGTTTAAATTATGTAAAATGCTAACAATATTCTAAATACAGAAAAACTGTTTCTTTAATGCTCCTTTCTGACATTTCACCACAACTGCATTCATTTCAAAGGTTTCTGCTCCCCACACAGAATTAAATAGCTGCTACAAATGTCCTTTGAACAAGAGCTGCCATCAGTGGGATAGGAACACAAGCAGCCTGGGGGCTGGTATCAAACGGTCCCCCAAAAGAAAGATTATGAAGCAAGCAAGGACATCTAAAGAGAGAAATCTAGGCTGAGAACTATTTGAGGAATTATCCTGAGAGACATTTCTTCCTGAAAATATATTGGATGTGGTTTACACTGTAAAGCATCTTTTACCAGCGCAGTCCGGGGCATACACATATTTCAGTGTACTTTCAGTCCCAACAGCTGAACCCTGACCTTCTGCAAGTGAAGTAATAGCAATCCTTGGAGTTATGTGAGCCTTTGATTGATGCTTCTCCACTGTGGCAGTCTGTGTAGGTGTCTGTCAGCACAAACAGTTCTAATGTCAATGTGACTGCCATTGTCTGCAACACTGGCTCTGGCTGGTCAGATTTTCTACCTCTGCTGTCCAAGGATTACATGACTACACATTCATATGCTTTAAGATGTCACTGTGTCTTGGGAATGTCCATTCTTTGCCTTGGTTATCAGCACAAATAGATGCTAGTGCCCTAGATAAGGAAAGGGATCCTGGATTTTTTTCAGCCTGAGGGTAAAAAAAACAGTACAGAAGACCAGCTGCCAGAAATCAGAGAGAATACAGATATTTCTTTGGACATCTGAAAAAAGATATACAAAAAATAATGGAAGATGCTCTTCACATGAGGAAAGTTGAAGCAAGAAGACAAAAGGCATAAACAAAAGACAATGCTGCCACATGTATCCTGCTGCCACAGGGTACAGCTTAATGCCATTTTGTACAGGGACTTAGTACCACTCCAGGAATGCAGAAGACTCTTGAAATGCCCAGAGAAAGGCTCCCTGATACCACAAGGTATGGGAGAGTTCACAGGGAAAGGCAACACAGAAGATGCAGAGCCCATAAAGACCCAGGAGGTCTTTCAGACTCAAAAAAAATACATGGAGAAAAAAGGAAAATGAAACCTGTGATTTACAACTGTCCATACAAGAATTAACAAAGAAAAGAAGAAACCCCGTCTTTCTTTATTCCTTCAGCATTTCATTCCTAATGTGCCATCATAATCTCCAAACACTTCTTTCCCCCCTATAAATGCCGGAGAACAAACAGTATTTCAAGGTAGCCAGTTTGTTTCTGAGACATGTACGTTGTAAAAGAAGGTACACAGTATGACAAATTGCTAATAAATCACAATCTATGAAGAGGAGCATGCCAAAAACATTGCACCCCTAGCAAATCTGTCCCTGAAATCTAGTGCATGGTGGTGTTTGTTGTAAGTTGATGTTGATGATATGATACATGAGGATGATATGATATTGATGATATTTTAAAAGAAATAAAATCAATCAAAAAGCATGGAAAACACTTTACCAGAGGCCTCCAATGTAGTCAAAAGTAAAAATGCTCATAAACAAAGGAAACAAATAAAAATGTATTCGTAACAGTACTGAGTCAAGTTAATGTAAGTGAAAATATCAAAGCATATCTGGAAAGAATTCAGCAGCTGGATACTTGGACTATGCCACACTGCAAACATACTAATAAGGACTCATCAAAAGTAGTGGTTCTACTAAAAAATACATTTTTTTGTATTCAAGAGCAAAAGTTCAAGTACAAGTACAAAGGAAACTGCTTGCATGCTGTACCTGAATTAAATAATCAGGGAGATATTACTGAGTGTTGTAAGAACAAAACAGCAGCAACAGTTCCTCTCTGTTGGGACTGAGATTCATTTTAGCTTTTGTATTCCAGTGCACATTTATTTAAATTTTCATGGAGTGAAGACTGTTTTGTTCTCTCACTTGTTTTCAAAGAGAAAATATGATTTGTCTTAACATGGGTAAGAAGCCAAGCGAAGACTTTCCTCTCGCACAGAGGGCAGAGGAGTAGGTGCTGGCCCAAACTTTTATGCCATGCAATGTGCTCATGCTCTAGTGAAAAAAGACATATCAATCAGTATGTATCTGCCTTGCTTTGCTACCGTGCTCCAACTAGTCACCTCTGTGAAGGAGTGGACATGGAAGCACTTCTGGTTGTGAGGTGGCTTGCAACAGCAGCAATATTTGGTGACTAAGGATCACATTAAGTTTTGTGACATTTCTGCTGCCTATATAATGTTACTCGGTGTCTCCAACTTGTGCCAGCTGAAACATAACTAATTCTTTGTCATCTCTTTTTCAGTTTCACAAGACAAAGATCAGTCTGGGTGCACAACAGTTTCCATGTAATGTAGTAATGGTATGGAATCCTCCTATTCAGCCTTGCAACTTGTCAGTGGATGGTAATTATGCTTACTCTGGATTTTCTGATGCCGAAATAATTACCATTGTCCAGTTGCAGACAGGTCAGCAAGCTGTATTTCCATCATCAGTCCAGCTTTGCTGGTCTCACAGCTAACTGCACTGCAGGGATAGGAAGAGCTCAGTGCACTATTTCAGGAATGATACTCCCACATACGAAAGTTCTGCAACAGCCAACAAGAAGTAGCTGCACTTTCCCACACCTGCCACTGAATATTTAATGGACTCACGATTACTACTACACTGTGAGCAATTGGTGTATAAATGCCTGCATCATCTGGTGCCTTTCATTTACTGTCTTCATCATTCATCCCTCAAATCATCTCATTTCCAGCATAGCACACTTAGCTGCTCTGGTGTGTGCATCCTTTGAATGAAGGATATAAAAGAATTCACCACATACTCTAAAACAAAATACCTCAGCTATTTTTCCAAATACCTATTTTTCCAAAATAGAAGCTTCTTCTGAGGAACTGGTAAAGCAACTGAAAGTCAGTTTGAGAAACAGTGATTAGGAAATAAGCTGGAGATAGTGGCTGGATACTTAAACAATACACATAAAAGAGAAGATGAAAAAATGAAGTTTTAGGGATTTAATCCTCATCACCTAACAGAGCAGCTCTTTTACAGCATGGCACAATGCTGTACGCCTAAAGGTAATTTTAGGACAGTAGAGTGCCTGCATAACGCTAAAATTAGTTTCTGCTACTGCAAAATGTTGTTGTGAGAAAAGGGTTGCCTAGAAAAAGATTAAATTCTGAAAGAAATCCAGCAGCATAATGAAGTTAAAAGTTGTGCGCTACCTGAAATTTTAATAGAGCAATATTTAAGTGCATTGATGAATACTTGCAGGTAGCAGTGCTTGGATTTTATATCCACACTGGATTAAAAATAAATAACATAGCCTTTATCTTTTGAAATCCTAGAAGAATAAATATGAGGTATCCAGCTATTATGTAACATGACGCAACACATAATCTGAAGTAACATAAAACAAGATACACTAGCATGTTTGATTCTTACTGATTTCATAGTCTGTTCACTGACTGTTCAGCTATATGAAGCTGTATTTTAATATAGCATTATTACTAGAGAATACTACAATAAAGTCTAATGAGTGTACTAAGATATCACAGTGCCAGTAATATGTAAAGGTAAATCCTAGATTTGTAATGGTAGTTTTTAAACACATTCCTGTAATTGTCACTCAAGAGACTGCAAAATCATGGAATCATAGAATCCTGGATCATAGATTTTACCCAGTTATTTTGTGTTCAGGGAACTCACTGGGGTTACAAGATTCCTGTTATAAACATGTACAGAACAAATAGCATATGCTAAGCTGTAGTACAAATATTTGGTTCATTGCTTCACGGTTCACGAATAGTTTAATGATGGAAAATATGCTCCTTTTGTGTTTCATTAACCTTCTCACTGCCTTGAGCATAAGTCAACTCTACTCCTCTAAAAATGAAGAGATAGAAAACTGTGAGGTAAAAAAATTAAATTCCAGGATTGCTACAATATAGTCACATACCCATATCAAATTCAGAACTGATGAGCAAAACCTGGTTATGTAATTCACGATACACAAATATTAATCAAAATATTTATACCTCGCAATTGTGTGAGCTGGCATGCATAAATCTTGTCGTGAGGAAAAATCGGTCAAGAATGTACTAGGGATTTTAAAACTGAAGTCTTAGAAGGGTGTTTCTCATGTTACGAAAGATGTCTAAATTATCAGCAGTAAAAGGTCTCTAAGCAGGAACCCCAACACTACTTTGCTTTTAAAAACATCATGATATTGAAAGTTTTTAAGGGCTGAATTCAATGCTGTGATCCAGCAAGAATCTGGAAACCCTTAGATCCCATTCCTTGAAGGTAGTAAGATACAATACTTAGAACTGATGACATTTTAATACACAGAAAAGCTACTATTGATCCTAAAGTGCTTGTTGCTTGACCTAGGGTGCACGCAAAGCTAAATCCATATCTTGGCATATGAGCAGAAAATGCTTCTCTGACAGAATCATAAAGGAAAATCAAAACTTGGTTGTTCTGCAGCCTCTAAAGGGATTCTACCCAATAAATCTACCCAGATCGTAAGAAAGTAAAAGTAAAGAAAACAAGTAATATGTATCCCTCTAGTCTGCCACAGTTTTGTTCCAGATGGATGGAGGGAGGAAAGAGAGGAGGAGACTCTATTAATCATCATTCTCTATATAGCTTTAGTACCTATGCTGTCTTCTTCTTCTTCTTTTCCTCATTTCAGAGGTCTTTCAGAGGGGATCTGTATATAAGAAAAGTTATGTAACAAAAAGACTAGGAAACCACACCCAAATTTGGATAAATTTATGTGTGTTAAAATAATTCTTCCCTAAATTGACCTTAAAATTGTAAGTATTTTATCAGTCCAAACTGGCTTCCTAAAAGAAGTTTTTCTGTACTGCTAGGTTGGAGATGACACATAACAGAGTGTGATGGCTTAATTACAAAAAGATGAACATCAGGGAACTGCCAAAGAATCATCTGGGTGAAACTCCACAGCTGAGAATTCAGATGTGCATTTGAAGAAAGCATGGCCATAGCCAGCATCTGCGTATAAACCGCCACCAAACAGATGCAGGTCTGCTTAGGGTGAGCAGAACCAGGAGGCAAGGAAATTCACTGCCTGGCCTCCAACACCACAAACAGACAGTGCTGCAATAATGCTGAGGGTGCACGAGAGCAAAAAAAAAATCATGCAGGCAGGTTGGGAAATAAAGATAAAAAGCAGAAGCTGGTGTGGAATATTTCAAGTAATAGGTATGTTGAAGCACTAACATTTTTTTTCCTGTTTTCTATTGCCAAACACATGATTAGACTAGATTTTGTCCTATGCTAAATGTACAAGATAGTGGGGAAAACAGCGTGGGCTTTGTGGCATAGGAGATGTTAAAAGGGGTATCTAATCTGGATTAGGAGGCCACAATATATCCTAGGGAATCCCCCTTCTCACCCTTGGGATACTGTGACACATATACCATTAAGGAAGAGCTCACAGGACTTCTCCAGTTTGGTAGAGAGGTTGGTTACTAGTGCAGGTTTCAGAGACTTGCTGGGTCTGCTTCACTGCCTGCTTCTTCAGGGCACGTCCTGTTCCTGATAGTGATGCTGATCCTGATGTCTGCAATTAAAAACAAAGCTGCTTCTTGTACCTTGACCTTGATGATCACTCATCATTTTGCCTGCAAGACTTCACTCAGCCCTTTGGCACACCTGTTCCATCTAACTACTTATATACAGAACAGCATGTGAAGGGATTTAAGCTGAGAACTAATTATGCCGATAGGAAGCCACTAGGGAATATGCCAGTGCAGATTGCTCATTTGCCTCATGGGATAATATGTCAAAAAGAAAGTAGCAACAACATGTCAGGCAACCTAATGTTTCCGAAGCTTGACACAACACATTACAGGAATGAAAGATATTACGCTTTAATACAATCACAAAGCAAAGGCAAAACTGTGTTACTTAAAGGAGGGGTTTATGCGAAAGCACAGTTACATTTGTGGATAATGAGATCCTATTATAGTTTTGGCTTTTGTACTGATTTTTTCTGCACATTTAAAAATCTACACAGAAGATGGACACATTTAAACAACTTTGTGTAAACATCACCTGTGCTAAGCAGGAAAAGTGTAGGTTAGTGGTGACAATCTCAACTTCAGATTGTCTACTTTGGCCTAAATTTCAATAGAAAAATATATTTGAAGCTTCTTCAGTACGCAGGGAATAGCTGAAACGAAGACTTTTTTTAACTTCTATTTTAAATTTGCTCACTTGCCTACTTTGCCTCACATTTTTGCCTCTAGTCTTCATTATTGGGTTTTAATAACAGCTTCCAGCCCACCACTTCCCAAATCTATAAAAAGAGCTGTACTTGAAATTATTACAAATGTAAAAGAACTTTTAAACTGTCATTTAAGCAAACAGACATGTAACCAGGTTTCCTTTGTGATAAATGTTGTTAGGGCAAAACATGTATTGGACTCCTCCAGGCTCAGGGACTAAAGAACAGGTAAACTATAAAATTACCTCCTTTTTTTGCCAGCAAGAATAAAATGTTATCTTTGCATTTACATCATTTGCACAAATTGCTAAGCAAAACACTCTTTAGTGACTGCTAAACTAAGAAATTGTCAGTTTTCCTTGTTCATAAAAGATCCAAATATGATTTCTTTAATCTCCATAAGTTACTAATGGTCTGTAAAAGTGGAGTTTTTAAAAAAAATAAAAATTATCAAAACCAAACTAGTAACCCTAGGGAAGTATTAAAAAAGGAAGAAAAATGTATGAGAAAAATCACTTTATTTTTTCATATCACCTTTCTGGTGATGCTTTTCACTAACCTGTCTGGTGGTATGAAAACAATATAATCAGACATATGGGCTTGAACCTTGTGCACTCATCACTGGATCTAGATGTAGAGGGGAGCAACTCAGTAAGGAGAGGGCAACTGAGAAATGCCAAGATTAAAACAGGTTTGGGAGCTCTTCACAGTCGCAACACCAAGGGAGAGGAAGAGGTCTGCAGCCCTCACAGCTGCGTGTGGTAAACTTGCCTGCTGATATCCTTCATGCCCTAAATGCCAGCATGCCCTGTTCTTCTACAATGGCTGGTTTTGTACTACCTAGCACTGAATCGCTGAGGGTCCAGATGAGGAAGGATGAAAATCAAAAAAAGGGCTACAAAAAATATCTTTTGAAAGGAGGTCCCACGCCACACCTAGCCTGCAGCCGCCTTGGCACCATGGTTAGACCGCTGCTGCCCGTGATAGTGGTGCTGGCATTTCACAGCAGTATAGCACTGCCAACCAGCAGAGAGGTAGTCTGATGCACTAAGACTCAACAGATCTGTTATTTCTTACGTCAGAAGGGTAAAAATGCCAAATAATAAACACAGTAAAATGTTCCCTTGTGGCAAACTGCAAAAAAGATTTTCTGATTTTTAGCAGTTGACTACATTTACTGAAGCAAGCTGTGTACACGTGCAACATGTACAATACTGTATGGCACAGATGATTTTAACTAAACAAATGGTAAAAATACATAATTGTATCAAGTCCTTGACAGAAAATTATTTGGTCTCTCCTCATTTCCATTGTTTGAAATTGTTACAGTTTTAAACATTTTGGTTTACGGGGAAGTCTTAAGTCATCTTAAGGACCAGGTGTGCACCCATCTGAAGAGAATACAGATGACCACTAGACTACAGATTTGGTGACTAAAATTATCCTGGTGTTGAATCCAGGTACCTGGAGCATCATGTCTCCCCCACAGCTACGAAAAAGATTGTTTAAATTAGATTTAAATACTTATGCACAAAAAAACAATTTGGAAATTTAGTGTATGATTCTACAGGCATCCCCAGAATGCAACTGTGCTATGAAGTCTCAGCATATCAGGTATCCTACCAAACTCAGAAGTTCTTCATAATATTATTCTTGATAAAAAGATTAATGGATGTTTAAGATGACCCTTATACAAGATGTTTATAAACTATAATGTGAAATTTTACATGAAAGATCTTAAATGTATGTAATTATTATTTTTTTTAATTTCAACATTTTTGCACAGAATTCCTATAAATTGCTTATAAATAATAAACAAGTACATTACAGATATTTTCACACTAATAAGCAAATAAAGTTTTGGCTTGTGTACTCATATGTACTCATTGAAGGTGTTCTAAGCTAAATTAGAACCATTACAAACATATTACTCTTCTTATTGTATTGAAGAGCCCTACACAGGATATATAGGAAACTTCACTGTAGTGAAACGTGTGACTAAACCCCAATACTAGATGAACATACTGGTGCAATCATTTTTTGTTTCATCTATTTCTAATTCTTAATTAGAAAGAGGCAGCCATTTTTAGTGGTACATTAAACCTAGGAAGTACGGCTAGGCTAGAATTATATTTTAAGTGGAATACAGAAGGAGTAACAACCATAAAAGAAACTCTATCTGTTCTAGTCTGCCAAGGAGTGGATTAAGATCAAATAGGAAGTCAGAGGCAAAAACTGTAAAACCACACAGACGAGACATGTGGAGGTCAACTGCCATGATGTCATACGTATTACAAATTATTTAAATTTGGATCAACTTCGACCCCAACCTCCTTTGCCCTTCAGCCCAAAGCCATCTCTCAGATAAATTCCTTTTGCAGTCCATTCACAAGGAGTAATGCAATATTTTGTTGAAACTGCATTTCTAGAAGCAGCTTGTGCAGGTGGGCAATAAAGAAGAGCAGAGTGCACCCTACAGCACAGCACCAGGGGCTGTGTGGAAACCTCCCCCTTCTCCAGTAGCTCCAGTGTGGCAGCTCTGTAATCTGGAGTTTCACCAGGTCTGGAGCCTTAAACTACAAAGATAATATTTAGAGTATTTGCTAAATGATGAAGGTGTTAAAGCTAGAACTGACCAGTTCGTGTTTGCAAAGCACACTGGAGAAGGAAAGCATTAGTTGAGTTTTGAATTCTGAAGGATATCCAGTTCACCAAAAGCCATAGTTGATGACAAAACCAGATTCTTTGAAAATGTATAAATCGATAGATTTACAGAGGTCTGAATAACAAGTCAAATTCAAAGAAAATAATTGCTTTGAACAAGGTTTTTGCCATTTTAAAAAAGTTTTACTTCTTGCTTCTGCAATTCTTGAAATTTAGTAGTTTGTAAAATAAATCAACAAACCATTACAAATGGAAAATGATTTAAATGTCGGTCATGAGATAGACAAACACTTTTAAAGAAAAAAAACAAACACTGAAACTTTCTCTTATATAGACAGAAATGAAAAAGATTGTATCTGACAGCCTAGCAAAGCCAAATCTGAACCATCACAGAGTCTACAAAATCAAAAGATAAAATTTTATCAAAATAGCCGGTCTTCCTTCTGAAAAGGCCATTGGTTATTCATTGTAGTGAACATTGAAGAGAAAAAAAAAGAAAATAAAAAGGGCACCTAACATTTCCATATGTGAAAAGAGGAGATTTAAATCATAAGCCAAGGCAAGGTATGAACATAATGCAAAACAATTGAGTTCAGTGTCCTCAAATACACAAAATAATTTAGGGCATCAATTTTACACCTATGTTCACTTCTAAAACATGTAGAAATAGTTATATTACTAGTGTCTAATAGTAACTGTTATTGAAATATCACATTAATCTGTTGTTTTAGTTTGAGTTAAATCTGTTCTGTCTGAAATATTAATCCAATGATAACATAATCTTGAAAGCACTGTCTTTATAACATAAAACACAGAGGCATCCTTCATAGGTGCTGAAAAGAAATATAGGCAAGAAAATAATAAAAACAATTATCTATACTTACTATAAATCCACTTACACATCATTGCATTATGTACTATATTACTGTTTATAAGCAACAGACACATCAGCTGTTCAACTCAAGCAGAACAAATAATTTTTATAGCACTGATTTGTAAATTTTGGTCACTGAATTGCATTGCTTCAGCCATTTGAAATGAATGTGATCACTACCAGTTTCCTTCACCAAAACAGCACCCTCATTAGCAAATCAGAAAACTGTTCCAGATTCTATAAAATAAATCTGTCCTTTTATCAGAAATAAAGTATTCCTGAGTCCCGTCAAAGTTAGCTCCATCTGAAAATCTCAAACTGAGAGTCAGAAGGTCTTTTCCTTCTTCAAAGGACTTGCTATGGTACATTGATTTGTTTGTGTACAAAAAGCAAAAAATTGATTTTTCATATGTACAAAAGGCAAATATTGAATAACATTAGTTCCCTAATACTAACTGTTCTGATGCTTGTTCTGTGAACTAATGACTTCTTTTTTTTTATTGCTGAAGTCATGTCTTCATATATTGTTATATATATTATATACACCTACTCTTATTCCTATTGTGTGTGCCAGTTTAAGAGAGAATATTTCATACTAATGAAATAGAATATATTTTAGATTTATATGTTTTACTGAACAGCATTTGTTTCTATTTCTGTATGTGGAGAAAGAAAATACAAAAGAAAGAAACAATAACCAAAGTTCCACCTCAGTTCTTTTATCCCTATTTTATGTTTTTAGCCAAAAATCTGGTTTAGATATAATTATATGAATCGGTGATTAAGAACTGAATGAAGCTTAACAATGCAATTTTCACATGTGCCTAGTCTCCTTTATGGTCTGAGTTTGAACAAGCAGCTCTAGTTAAAAAGAAATAAAAATAAAATCACAGCCAGTGTCAGTGCCACATCAGTAACACTCTACAGTCATGTTTTGAGCTAAAGCCACAACACACTTAGAACTAAATTACCGTATTTCTGTTTTATGACTGCATGTACAAACCAGGTATGTCACTCTAAGAAAATCATGCTAATTAAAATATACACACAAAATTTGATAACACTAGTAGAATTTCCTAGAGTTAGTGTAGAGAACTATAACTATACAACATGCTTCATCTATCTTAAAGTAGCACCGTCAGGCTTGATAGCGGTGTAATGACTCTTCAGAAAAGAGGAGTGAAAAGGAAAATGAGCTGTTTGCAAACATCTGTGGTTGGTTATAAGCTGCAATGCCTTGTGTGCCTGTCATTTCAGACACAAGCTTTGCAATAGGGACCCACCTGTGACCTCAAGGTCCACCTTGGCCATCCTTGCCTAGGAACGAGCCATGGGTACCCTACAGGTAACTCACAGGACAGTGCAGAGGCAGCAGAAACCTGTCTGCACATCACCCTGTGCCTCCCTTCTTGCATTGCCTTTCTTGGTTCGTGGTCTCAGCAAAATAAATGCTTGGCACAAGTGAACACAGTTCCTTTGCAGGCTGATATCATTACCTTCCATGCTCATAGCTAGGCCCCCGCATGCCAGCTCTGTTTTGCAAGAATAATGAGCATTGACAATTCCTAGTAAGAGGAAGAAATCTCCCAGGTGTCCAGCCATCAGAGTCCTGAGACTTCTCTGACCAGGAACAACACCAGGTTCAGAAAGCTGAGGAAAGAGCTGAGACAGCATCACCTTGACACAGGCGCTCTTAAATTATACACCAATGCAGCTCTCGGCTAATTACTCCAAAATAAATAAATAGCAGCAGTGACATCTCCTTCCAAGAGCAAAAAGCACAAGGCACTGTTCTCAGTTCAAAAACTGAATTTTTAAGTCTTCATATTGCATTCTGTACCTATAAAATATGATAAATATCTTTGTACCTTCAAGGAGCAATATGTAGCATGACTCCAGCTGCTGGCTGTTACCAAAGATTTATCAACACGAATCTGGTGAAATACTGCTGTTGCTGAGAACGTGTATGCGATTTGGGGGAACATAAAGACAGGGAAAAAATTATGCTTTTTGACACAAGTCAAAGGGAATGCAGAGAGGTACAGCAGAGTTAGATGTGGGCTCCAAAAATCTTTAAATACTGCCTTTACTCTACCTGCTTCGTGCTGTGTCATGACTAACCGCGCAGCACAGAGCTCAATTGCAGCACTATAAATGCAACTGCAATCCCATTCAATACAAGACTCCACAGAGAAAAGCCACATTGGAACAAAGTCCATCTAGCCCTGTAACACCCGGCACTGGTTAAAAATAGTTTCATACAGAAAGAACAAAATACCCAACAACAACATAGAAAGCATGCAGTACATGGAGAATCAGCATGTCTACTTTCTTTTTAAAAGGTTAAAAGAAAAAAAAAGGCAAACCTGTAGGTCCTATTCAGTTATGTTTACAGCGTGCTGGTTGCCTATATTACATGGAAGCTGCTTATGTACACCAGATCCCCTCTCATAAGAGGTATAGCAACAACATCTGCAGGTAGTACAAGGGAGATAGGGTAGGATGGAGGCAGACCTCTTTCAGAGAAGATGAAGAACGTTCAAACCCGAACACATTTCTTTGCAGATGTCTTAGAAGATACTTGACACCGTGTTTATTTGTGACTTGTATAATTTAGATTAGTTCTGGATAAAGGACACAGTGCTATTAGAATTGGTCTTGGACCTTTAATTGTGGAATTTACACATTTTCAATTAATCATGTAAATCGATTTGCTATACACCAATGGAGAAGGAGGTTTGGGAATTTAGCATGCTGAACTACACATAGACAGCTACAATCTCTGTATAATTTTTTTTCGTGATAACTCCAGTCACAATATAGTGCTCTGGCATAAATATCTTCAAAATGTGGGCTCCAAAAATCTTCATAATATAGATATCTTCAAAACGTTTAGCTATTGATGTGGCTTATATGGCTTAATTAGAACCTTATGTTTATCACTTAATACACTGAACATGCAGTCCTCATAAACTTTACAAGCCAATCAAAAAAGCAATGCTACCAAGACACTAAGTAATCTTGTGTGCCAAGAAACAAACTCTGTGACATATAGGTGAATTTTTGTTCTACAGAAAAAAGAAAAAAAAAACACATCAGGTGCATCTCTTGATGAAGACTCAATTATAGTGTAGAAAGAACTGTCCGTCCTAGAAGACTTCAATCAAATTTAGTGTATTTGAAAGAGAGTTTGATTATTTTGATTATCTGGACAATAGCCTCTGACTAATTCGGCACAAATTCAGCTTATTTATTTTCAGTAATTTATCTCCTAATCTATGTCTGTATCAGAGAACAATCAGGTCAGTAGTCATTTTGGACCCCAAAAATACAGGGGTTTAGAAATTTTCCTTAATCAAACCAAATCAAGGTGACCTTGTGCTCTATAATTCAGTTGTGGGGAAGCTACCACATACATTTATACTCATTCAGTCGTAAATTCTTGGACCTGGTCCATGAAAAATACTGAACAATATTCTTGTATTTTGAAGGAAGTAAGATTAGATAGGTGTCTTCATCACCAGTAGCTATTACCTTATTGAAGCAAAGGAGGTTGCAGACTCCTCTTCGCAATGGTAGCAGTTATATTCCATGCCAACAGCTACATAATTTTACTTCTTGCATACCTGTGTATACTTGAAGCAATGGATTACCTCAAATATTTCCAGATCCACACCTGGTAACTGAAGAAAATTAACAGATCAGTGGCTGATCTGTTAATAAGCCACAGTGGTTTATGTGGCTACTAAAGTTTTGACTAAACATGAACTTTTGCTACTTATATTTTATTGCATACATCCAAAATTCAAGTGGCTCCTTGACACGGTAATATTTTGTTCAGAAACATTTTAGCCAACTTAAAAAAGATCAAACACTCAAGTTTTTATGTTTTTGTGTTGTGGAGGAATTTTGAGTCTTCAAGTCATACCCATCTGTCAGATTGCTTCCTAATCTCTGTAATATTTCTAAAGTATATTCTACCTTCACAGCAAGCTCAGAGGTTGTGCCCTACTGCAAAACCATGTCACATTTAACTGCTTTCAAGAATTTATTGGCAATAAAACTATTACTAGCTTTTGCTGGAAAGTAAGTAAGAGGGGAATGAAGAAGTGATGCACACTACAAGCTTAAACTGAAGCTCCTTATGAAGGTACATTTTAGAATGTAATAAAAAGTCACATTATAGTTTACAGGATAAGTTCCTCAAAGAATATCAACTTCAGTTATTACTGTAACATAGTATGCTAATAGGACCTCCTGAAATTTAGCTTCTTACTTGTGATAAAATTTCATTTATTAACAATTAATGATTATTTCTGGTTTTTGAAGTGGAAAAATGAGAGGGTATGCAGCATTTAAATTTCATCCATGTGTGAAATATTTCTCTACTCTTAACATGGCTTATCAAAATTTTTATTCTATGGTTTCCTAACTTTTCCCTCTTCTCAATAACATGGAATATTTTATGAATAAATGGATTATTATGCCATTTCTGAACTGTCATCTGGTCATCATGCCATTCCCTTCCTGAAAAGGGGAATTGCTCTATACAGTAGAAAGCAACTGAAACTAAATAAAATGCACACAGCACAACATAGAGAAAAGACACTGAATATCTTGAAGAAACCATGAACTATCCCTAAGCACAGCAGTGTAAATGAAAATATAACTTTATTCTTAAACAACTTGCTGAACTAATAGTTGCTATTATTGTCTCTCACTTCATAAGAATTATCACCTCTCAAGAATATATTGAAACTACTCAGACTTCACCAAGAAACTAATTCCAGGAAAACTCAAATGTACTTGACAAAAATAAATGGAGTTTTTTCAAAATGTTAGCAGCTAAACTACTTGTGAGTTTTTTCACATGGTGTGCTGGTTTTGGCTGGCATAGTGTTAATTGTCTTTATAGTAGCTAGTATGGGGCTACATTTTGGATTTGTGATGAAAACAGTGTTGATAACATGGGGATATTTTAGTTATTGCTGAGCAGTTCTTATACAGAGTCAGCACCTTTTCTATTTCTCACAGCACCCCACCACTGAGCAGGTTGGGGGTGCACAAGGGGTTGGGAGGGGACACAGCTGGGACAGATGACCCCAACTGACCAGAGGGATATTCCATACAAGGTGATATCATACTCAGCATATAAAGCTGAGAGATGAAGAAGGAAGGAGGGGCAAATTATGGGATTTGCATGGTAGAGCCCTGCTTTCCTGGAGATGACTGAACACCTGCTGCAAGTGAAAAATAGTGATTAAATGCCTTGTGTTTCTTTGCTTGCTTTTGTTCTACCTAATAAAACATCTTTATCTCAACCTATGAGGGTTTTTTTCTCACTTTTACCCTTCTGATTCTCTCTCCCAGCCTGGGGAGAGTGAGCAAGCAGCTGTCTGGTGCTTAGCTGTTGGCTGGGGTTAAACCATGACACATGGTATCTCATTTTCTGTGATAACATCATTATATCTGAAAACAGGCAATTGTTTCTACATTCTGTTTACTTAGAAAGGGAGTACATTTTTCAAAAGTATTCATTCTGAATTTAGTGGGAGTTTTGTATTAAAATGAACATTTTTATGCTTGGAGCTGCTGAAGGAGCTACACTATAGCTACAAAACTGTGCTGCTGTTCTGTAAGACTTCAGGTAGGGATAGATGTCACACTTTACTTCTTTGAGCTTTGTTGGAGATTAAACAGAGACCACTGCATGCATTGTTTTCTGACAAATAATTCAGACTTAGGTTTTTTTGTTTCATTTTGTTCCCTCAAAGATAAAAATGAAGGTATAGGCTTTCATGTAAAAAAAGACAGCACTGAAGACCAGTGTGTTCAATCTCAAATTTAAACATATGTGTAACGTTGGGCAAGAAACTAGCAAAACAACCAGTAGGAACCACTGAAAAAAAAGGAAATCAAAACAGAAAGGAAGTGGACAAAATATTAATGGAAGGATTTTCTATGCTCTGTGGTGCTAACTAGATTTAATTTTTATCTTGAATCCTTCCCAGTTTCCTTCCTATATTCTTTTTCTGTGTCACAATTCAAAATAAAGCTCTAGCTGTATTTTGTAAGGAAGGATCAAGATAAGAAATTTGGGGCTTGATATTAGTGACAAACTATCTCATTGCAGATCTCCAGAGGACTAGATTTTATGTACTGACTGTCACTGAGTTCAACAGCTTCCCTGTCATGTAACAAATCACTCCTTTTTAAAAAAGAGTGTATAAATATTGCCTTTGAATTATATATGTTAAACCCATCTTGTATGTTATGATGACAGCTACCAATTACAGTGATTGATTTTTTTCCCTGAAACAATACTAGACCAATCAAGCAAAATCACTATACTATCTCAATTTAGCCACCTATATATTCACATATGCACAGAATTCCTTAAAGTTGGTTTAAAATCCAAATGAAGGAGAGCAGATTTTAATTCACAGCCTCAGAATTCAAGAAAAACACTGCTACTTCTTGTATTCTACTGATTAATATAAAATTTTGTTATGTATGTGTTAAACATGAAAAACACACACAGGAGAGGGTGTATCCAATGACTTACAGGAAGAGAGCCTCACCTCCACAATAAAGAATAACAACATTGCCATGCATCTTCTTTTTTTATCTAATCTATCTATTTTTATCTAATTACTATGGGTACATTACAAATATCTTTTCAAGGGAGACCAGATGAAGTTCAGTCCTTGCTCTAACAATCAGCTGTGATTCCCTCAGTCCAGAATAGAAAATTCCACATGGAATAAAGCAAGCTTCTTGTACATAGGACATAGTTATGAAAACTCAGGGAGACAAGACAAAAAAAACCCCACCAAAAACCTAACCAATGTCTTGTTTTGTGATCACAATGTTTTGTGATCACAATGTGCTCACCTTGCAGCCCAGGAGGCCAAGAGGAGTACAATGGTGGATTGTGCTACGTTTTGGAGCATCAGTTAACTTTCTGATAGATCAGTCCACCACTAGGTCACATATAGAAGTAAGAGAGAAAACTGTACAAGCCAGTGCTATGTAACTACAGTGTTACTTCTTTATAAGAAGACAAAATTTTTCTCTGAAAACTGTCTAGTGATTCACACACATGGAATTGTGCAGCCTCAGAAATCATCTCAGCTTCTGAAGCATCCCCAGTTACTAAGTTCACTGGAATCCTTTAAGCCTCCTAGAACACATGTGACATCTGTGGGAAATTCTCAAACAAAACCAAATTCCCATGGCACTGCAAGATATTACTGATGCCAAAAAGTACTCCTCACTCAAAAACCAGGCAATTCTCAATCTCAGTCTCCTCAGTCTAAATTACACAGGGTTCTCTCAATCTTCAGTTAATTGGGCTGAACTTACTGTAAAGTAGAGCAATCAAAGCATACTTTTAGTTTGCTGTGTCTTTATATTTCTAAGTGGGAAGGAACCAAGGGACTCCAAAATAATGATTCAGAACCTATATCAACCATATTGAACTAGGTTGAGCATGTACACCAACTGAAGAAATCTTCTCAAGGAAATACACCAAATACTGACCAAAATTCATCAAGACTGTGAAATTAGACTTAATATTCAGAACTGCATAGCTCTTAGTAGAAATAAAGGCAGACATCTACTGCTTTTTCAGATTCAGGATGCTATCTTTCCTAAATAACAATACATTTCTTACATTTTGAATTAACAAAGTTTACTAGAAGGAAAAACCTCAGCTTCCAATCTTTTAATTATTACCAGACTTACTGAAATGGACTGTCACTTAACTATTTATTTTTAATTTCTGATAGCTTAAATAAGTGTTGCATTCCAAATGACAATACATCCAAGATAAAGAAGGTTGCAGCTATTACTTGAGTGTATTATCTTTCAATGGGCAAGAGCAATAGACTACGTAAATCGGAGTAATCATGCAAGTGTTGGACTGGAAAAGGGGTTTTGGTTAGATTATAGACCCTGATGAAGCTGTCTGCTCTGAATCAGAAGCAAGTCTGTCTAGATCATGCTAACTCACAGTTAGAAACCTCCAGTGAGATGATTCATAGGTTTTCAGCTTTTCCCAGTACCTCATGTAGTTAAAGATTTTTTCCTGACATTGTCTTCACTGACAATTAAACTAATAACCTCTTGTCCTATCCTAGATGAATAAGAAAATTATTGATTGCTTTCCTCACTCATCTACAGTGCAGATTAATTTAATCCAGTTCTCTTAATATCAAAACTGTTCTAAACTGAAGATACAGCCTACAGAAAGCTTTCTTACCACTGGGTGAGCTACACTATAAAAGAAAGCAATAAGACTGATTTCACACAATAACTTCCTGATAAATTCATATAGGTTGTTTCTTACCGTATTTGTATATTTATAAAATTAATTATTTTTTAAAGAATTTATCTCTGATATCTAGAAAGATACTGTTTGCTAAACTACCTCATCTTCCCACTCCATCCCATCCCTCAAAGCTAGATACAATGCTTATCATGCTTTGGGGTTTTGGGTCCTACACTATTCCTTATAGCTTCAAGTTCCTTTGGCATGTTAAAGGCCAGTCAACTGCAGGCACTTCTGATCAAACACACTTATCTAGTCTAAAAACCTCTAGCTTAGAGTGAGTCTTGTTTTCTTGTTTTGACTCACTCTCTAGAGGGTCATGTGCTTCAGGTATTACTCCATATGCATCCTTAGTCCCATGGTTTGTTTCCATTTGTTTTATAATTTCTATGACTAATAGTCAAAGCAGTTTCTTATTTTCTTTAGTTTTATGATTGATTGGCTAGTTTTTCCTTAATCTTGGATCTTTTAAAAACTGTCAGCTCTCCTGAATACAACAGCCCATTTGTTTTCATTCCATCTTTTGTGATCACCTTTCCCATGAAAGCAGCCTGCAAACTCAGGTTTTCTCTAACTCCATCAACTTAAAATTTCAATTTATGCACTGATGGAATGGGCCTGAAAGATTTTAGTATATCTGTCTGGGATATTGATTTGTTTGGGAACGGTTTCTTCCTTTTGTAGAATTGTGTTGATGTGTGGATCCACAGAGAGCTCCGCTGAAATTAATGAAAAGGTTAAGCTGAGGCACACTTAAAGAAAAAAGTATGGAAAAGAGGTTTCAAGTCTTCAAAACCAGTGTATTTAGTGTTATATTAATCCTTAAGAATTGCTTAACTTCTTGTTAAAAAGTTTTTAATTAATGTAAGAGAATTCTTGTTCAAGGATATTAAGTAAGTTATACACAAGTTTTTGAGATAAAAAGCATGTTCTAACCAAGTCAGAAAAATAGAAACATGAATGATGTAAAAGACAAATATTGCAGCAATGTATCAGTAAATTCTTAGCTAAGGACCAATGGGAGACCAAATACAACATTTTCCCATATAAAAAAAACCAAACAAACAAAAACCAGAACAACAAAACAAACACAAAATACCCAATAGAAAAAAAAATAAATCACCAAAACCATAAATTCCAAAACCTTCCATCAACAAGAGGTCCTCCATAAATCTTTTCTCTTCTTGGTAATTAAATTATTTTAAAATAATTAAATTATTATTTTTAAATAATTAATTTATTTTAAAGAATTAAAATGAAGAAGTAACATAGTCTCCTAAATATAAGACGTCATAGTAACAGTATGAAAAGAGGACGGGAAAAGCTTCATTACATATTACTAAGGCTTCTTTTTATACTATAGATAGCATTCAAGTTTATATTATAAACCTCTAGTCTGTAGTTTAAAAATCACAAATTACCTTTCAGATCTCAAGAGCAGAGAGGATGATATATTTATTCACAGGTTTTCATATTTACCTCCAGTAACAGATTTGATTCGGTATCCTTTTACTCATGTGGGCCTTTCTCATTTCAAAACAATCTCAGCAGCAATTTCTGTTTCATATATATGGGTTTTCAGGTGCATTTGTATGCTTCCTACCTCCTCCTGGTAATTGTCCTCTTGAGCCACTCAGACACGGGCATTAGAAAACTGCGTTCACACTACTATCATACATTTCCAAGTTAACTGGAAATTTTTATTACAGTAATTTTTTTTTTTATTAAGGTAGCCAGCATCATACTATGCACTACTGGATAGGTGGTACAGTATATCCTGATACATTCCCCATGAAAAGTCGTTTTCTTTTCTTTGACAACTTTGACAACAACAATGACTCAAAGAAGTCTTTGTTTGAACAGCAATGCAAATGAAAGGGGGAAAAACTTACCAAAACACCTTTTACCTAAGAGTTTGCTAATTCCATGTACATACATTAAGCTAATTCTACTACAGAAGGATGCATTTATCTTTGGCTCTTCCATTCTTAGGGTTATACAGAATGATATATATGATGTATAGACACCCTTCATGTACCCTCCCTATCCTTCAGGAAAGAAAGCAGCAGTCGTAATAATCGTTTGTGAACAAAAAAAGGAAATTCCTTGCTAGGATCTGTTATACATGCACTTTTTTTAGAAAATCATTTGTAGCTGGGTTTTGCATAAGCTACTTGCATAATACTCACCAATTTTGACCCCCTCAGGCATTCTGTTTGCAACCTAATACTTCGTTGCACTAAGCACCTGTAATTTTAACTGCAGTAATACTGCAGAATGGATTTATCCTCTTGTATTCTTCACAATATTTGGTGCTGTTAATTAGGCTCTAATGTTGACTTTTTATGAGAAACATAGGTGATGTTTCATAACCTTTTTAGCAATTTGTTAAGCAAGGTAGGGAAGGAAAAAAAACCATACATATTAGCCAGTTACTATACTCCTCTAAAGGTTTGGGGGTTTTTTTTTGTCAAAAGGCATAACTTGTCTTTGAATTTCTTACTACTAGTATGAGTAGCCGGCCATTTTTAGGACAAATGTTCATTCTACCTTCTAGACTACTAATTTTCAACATACAATCCAGAAAACTTCTGAAGCCAATCATTAAAGTTAAAGGGGTGATGGATGCAAAAATGTATTTTCATGTATTATATTCCCTGGTATGCAGCATCTGAAGATACAGAAAATGTGGAAAATAACCCAAACAGATTAAATGGCGCTTCAAGTAAAAAAAGTTGAGAAGCATTCTTGAAGCCCAGAGTGAATGCAATCATATAGTACACTCTATACATGGCGAGTTACACTTAAGAAAAGCATTCAAGAAGTTGCATTAACCTCCACAGGGCCAAAAACTCTGACAAGTGAGAAGAGAGGTCGCTTGAGACGTCATGCTGACAACTAGCTTTGGATGTTACTTAATTTTGTAAGCATCTTAAAAAAAAATAGTGTTTAATGCTAGGGTAATGCTTTGGTGTAATACTAACTATATTGTACACAATCAATATAAAGCCATTTTAATGTAATGAAATGGAACAAAGGAGTACCTTCAGGTTCAACCTAACATCTTTCATTATTATGACATTAAGACAATAGAGAAATGGTTAAGTACTTCTCACCAAAAAGCAAGAACTTTGTCCAATTTTATTGACATAACTTCTGTTAAGCATAAACACTTTACAGTGATACCATTTAATTAAACAGAGAGGGCTGTATAAAAGTATAGCTTTTTTTCTGAGTGATATTTACATTTCAAATCACCTTTGACACTATTAAAAGTAGAGGCCTGATCTAATAGCACCTATAACACAACTGTGGCCTGGACTATTCATCATTTTATTGCATTTCACTTGTTACCAATGAAACATGGATTTTATTTTTTAACTATGTGATTTTTAAATAATTATGGATTGTTCAATTTACATGCTTAATCTGACACCTGAAATGATTACTTAGGTTTGATCAGTTCAATATTTTCTTTTACTATTCTCCACTGCAGAAATTAAACTTAGAAAACAATAGTATCAAATATAGCGAAACTTTTCCAAGAAGTAGAAGAACATACCAAAATTGTAGCTTGGTTCCTGGTACTGCTGCTTTGTCTTACTCTAGCACAGCTAGGAGATTTCCACAGACAGGACCTAACTAGACAGATCAGGCTGTGAAAGTAAAGTTTTATTTGTGTAGTGATGAGGTTGCTCTATATAAAATATCCTTGGGAGAAATTATATCTTAATACAAGTATTCAGGTAATCCAGTTAGCTAACAAAACAGGCTTGAGGTAAGAAACAGTCACAAGGAATAGGAGGAAAAAAAAAAAAAAAAAAAAAGAGAGAGAAGCAAAAAAATCTCATTTTAAACAGCTACTTTGAACATGAGGTTTTAGCCCATGGCAAACAAACCATACTTGTTTTCTCACTGTTCTGCCCCTGTGTTCATCATTTTGTTGGTTATGATGACAAAGAGACAGGACTTTTACAGAATCTACTTAAGAGACATTTCTGGAGACAGCACGTGAAGAAACAATGCAATTTTGCCATGGTTCAGTTGCAGAAATTAGAGTATTCCATTCTGCAATCTACATATGGGCTTGCTGCAAAAAGAATTCTGAAGTTTTGTAAAATTCATTCTTCCATAAAGTGTTCTCAAATCATTTTAATCTAGATGAATCTTTTAGTAGAGAGTTTCCAGGTGACACTTGGCTTTGTGACTACATTCAAACCACATGCTATGACACATTTATTATGGCTTTTAAATTTAAGAAAACAGAGAAATACAGGTACTTGCTTTCTAACCCTGTCAGAGCCTAGCTTAAAAACGGTCCAAAGAACTAGAAGCTTGGTGCAGACTAGCTTCTACTGTTATATGTTCATAAATCTCAAATCTTTGCTATATACTTAGCATTTGACATGTACTTCTGCTACCATGGTCAATTAAACTCTTCTCAATTAAACAGCTACATAATTTAAATATTTTAAAATATTTTTTAACAGAAGACCAAAAGGCTTACTGGCATTTTTGCACAGCCCTCACAGGAGTTACAAAGCTACATTCACTCCTGCATGTGAAATTCTTTTGGGTCCCCAGGTGGAAGCTGTTAACAAAATAAGAAGTTTCTGACACGATATGAGGAGTATTGTTGGCACTGCTCAGGCTCTGGTTTCACAAAGCCTTTTTCATGGAAGCAGTAGAAATCCCACTTCACTGAGTCTACTCATGAAGTGTATGAAACTGCTAATGTGATGAGAAATCCTCAGCGTATTCTTATATTAGCATAATATAAGATTATCATTTTAACAACCTGTCCTAGAAAAACTTCTTCCTGTCAATGTTTCAACACTTGTGTTTAGGATGCATATGGGGTAAAGGAAAACATATTAATGAAAATATTTGCTTATTTTTATGCTTATTTGTTTTACCTATTCATACTATAAAACAAAAAAATGAAGTTTTTATTGTATATTTAATAGCTTTTTACAGTTGGAAGTAGATATTTACTTCAGAATAAAGGAACAATATGTCACCTTAATAAGGGCTTATCCAGCAGAGCTTGCTTTCCAGGTCACTCCAATCATGGAGCAATATCAATTTGACATTAACAGAAAGATATACTAACAATCTTAAGCATGAGCTAGAGAACCCCCTGCTGTCTACCAGTGAGGGGAATTGAGTTGGAAACCTTTAGACAAAGCAGCAGGCCATGAAATGCCAAATAAAATTCCTTCTTCCATCCAGAGATAAAGGCAAAGATCACAGCAGCGCTTGAACTTGACGTAAAAAAAAAGACAGAAAATGGATGTGGGCATTTTTCAGCATTTGTTGCCTTGCTGAATGGAACAATGTGAAGAAAAAAAAAGGTTGTTTCATCTTTTTGGAGAAAAAAGCCCATCACACATGCACAAACATATTTACTGAACTTCTGAAAGCCCTTTTCTTTTACAAAAACACTACCCAGTCTGATTAGAAATTACCAACAGATGATAACAAGTAAGAAGGCAAAACAATTTCTAATTTTCTCTGAGTGTTTATAGAGTTACTATTATACACCTTTCAATGCAATGCTTTCTGATATTATTATCAACACTTTCCTCATTGATAAAAGCACAAAAGAAATACTCTGAATCTGCAAAATAACTGCAAGTTCAGTTCTTGTAAAACTGGATAATAATTTTGATTATTCAGGATGTGTTAACAGAGAATAGTTTCATTCTCATAATGGTTTGTGGGTTTTTTTTTTAACCGGAATGTCTGTGATTAAATTACAACTTTCTGTATAATTCATATGACTTTTATTCATGTGTGGGGGAACATATACTAACACATCCTCTTACACATTATTGTTATTTTCTTGTGATTTTCTAGAATTTTGATTAAAAACTCCAGGAGGATTTCATCATTCTCCCCAAGTCTAAATAAGAATAAAATTCCAGATCTTTACTTTTTTTTTTTAGTAATTATTTCTGGAAACAAAGTACACTTTTAAAACTGAATAATTTCAATGTATCTCTTTCAAAATATTTCTAAATTTTAGTGAATATCTTAAATAAAAATATTTTCATTGTCACAAGTTGTCATTTTATCTTTTTTTCCTGCAAAACCATTAACCAAGCAACAAGATCTTCTAGTATCTACTACTAATTTTGCAATACTCTTGTTAAATTCCATTAATGTAGACAACAGACAATATTTATCAGACTAAGGAATGTCTTTAATTTTACCTTGTATTAAGTCCAATCACATGCTTTAAAAAAACACCTATTTTGCTGACTCAGGTGACATTTGAGCACAATCAACATTCCTCTGCTCCCATTAACACTCAGGAATTGGTGTCATGAACAGCTACAGTATCACAACTGGTAGTCACTGTTCCTTTATTCAGTAATATAATAATAAGTCAACAGTTTAAGCTTTCAGTTAAATAACCCATCAATGTTTTCTTCATCAGACATTTCCATGACTGATGTTTCATTCCACAAATCTGTCCAACTAATTTCTACCTCTGTAGGCTCACAGAAAAATGTCTAATAAAGTCATGAGAGAAAAAAGGTTATATTTATTTTTAAGACCAAGACAGCAGAACTCCATGCTATATTTCTGAATTTGATGTATCTATAGATGAATGAAATGAACATGCCTTTTCACAGCTAACAAAATCTGTGATCTGCCAGAATAAAAAGACACTTTGTGTGAACATTGCATCTGCCATGGCCGATGCCGCCGCCGCCCCCCTCCCCCCATTTCCTATCAGGGTAATTTCAACAATTTCAGGTGAGGATAGTTTTACCCTGAGTAGTTTCAGGCAGAATTTACTAGTGAGATTGTTTTCATATAATTGGCAGAGCACAAAGTGAACCTACTATGATCAACCCATCAATCATCTAATCCTAATCCTTTCTTCTGCCACTTTCTTTCTCAATGCTGTATTTAATCCAAAACTGTGAGTCAGACACAGTAGTTTAGACACTATCTCACTATTCCTCACATGCCATCTATATAGTGGTTCTCTCCATACAATAATCTTTGAAAATCAAAGATCAACTGATCTATCTTCTACTCTAATCATGTCAGTTGAAGAAAACTGGCTTTCACAGTTCTGAGTAGGATAGCACAGGACAGGATGCTATCAGCTGTCAAAGATGCAGTGAAATTCCTACAAGTATTAAGGGGAAATATCAATTTTATCTCTTATCCTGTTTTCACAGGCTATTCTTCAGCCACCTTCAATGCTCAAATGAATGCTAAATGGGTGATAGAATTTCCTCAGCTGATGCCTCTGAAGTTGTCACTTTCAATGCCTGAAAGGCTGATTCCTTCATCTCCTTTGCTGCTAGTGCCAATAGATACTTGAAAATGAAGAGACAAGGGCACACTCCCGATCTTGAAATGTCAAGAAGGAAATAGTCAACTCAGTCTCCCTCACAAACAACATAAATGTTGAAAAGGAATATTAAATGCTGTCTCTTGCTGTATTACCCTAAACCTTAAAAATTCTCAAGGAAACAGAGGTGGGGGAACAAAGGACAAGGTATGCAAGTTGAAATCAAACGTACTAACAGCATTTGGATACTGAATTAAACAGAGGGCTTCTTCCTGATGTACTTTGTTCAAGAAGAAATTGAATGAGAATGATGCTTACACTTATCCAAATCCTTCTGGTACCTAATGAAGTATAGCGCAATAACTCCAGTTCCCACTGGAATGAATGGAAATTCCTACCAAATCTAAAAATTATTCTATGCCATTATAAAAAGAAAAGTAATTCTTGTGAAAGTATGAAATTACAACTATGACTGAGTTCTGAGAGAATATATTTTTCACTTTGTATGTCCCTGAGAACATTAATAATTTAGAGATAGTGCTTTGAGATTGTTCTTGATTAATTATACTTCACTTTTTTGTCTGACTGCTCTATTATCTCATTATTGCAGTAACACACCCCTTGCTCTTCCTTTGGGAGAGAGCATCCAAATGCATTCTAGGATAAGGAGAAAAATACCAACTAGAATTATGGAATGTGGTTAATCACAGGCAAGTCTATTTTTTTAATTAGAATTTTATGAAATTCAAGCCCTTATTGTTTTAAATAAAGCCATACACAACCAATAATGTGAAACTGGTGAGAGAAATAGTAGCAATACTTGACAAATAGATTTAAAAACCTTATACTTCTATCTGCTCTTAACATCTTCTAAGCTACTTTTAGGAGTAGATCTTTTCATAATATTATTCTCTTTCCTGATGATCTGGACTGTGCCTGTTTTGGCCTGTAGCCTGAATGGCAATGTGACAGGGTATAAATGCTTAAGGGACATCAGTCGCAATACAGAAGTCAGATGCTGGCCAAGAGGGACATGAAAAAGAGAACATATTATGTTTTTGAAATGTTGGCTATATTTTGTTTTGTGACTGTGGTATAAAATCCTTTCCATATCTTTTTAAAATTCACCAGCTGTTAGGCAATTCTGCAAAAGTAAACAATTCCATGGTGAATTAGGCAATCACATCTCTTTTGTGGAAAACTCTAGGTCTTTAGCTGCGTACATCTGTGGAGACACAAAGTACTGGTATTTCATTTTCATGTTGAAAAACACTTCATTTTCATCTTTGCAGTAACAACACTAAAGATAAATAATATAATGCAAATGACTGGTAACATCAAAAAAGTTTTATCATCCTGTTAATAAGCCAAAGCTATCTGCAACATGATGTGCTACTGGAAAAAGAAATCCATAGGTGCACAGAAGGAATTAAGTCCTCAGCTTTTTGTTCCACTTATTCAAAGTACAGGGCTTTCCTGCAGATCCTGCATATAATAACATAGATCATGTTTTGCCAGGTAGAGGCATTGTGTCACTTCTTATTACAAAATGTTTAGTGACAAATATATTAGAACAGAATGTAGAGAACAGTCACAACTGAATTCAGACGTGATGGGGTGAGTTGTCTACTCACCCCTACTCCAATGCTTTTAGTGCAGGATTCAGGTTTGACTGATGATTTTCTACAGATTTGTGATTCTTTTTGAGACACCCTTGGGGAGAGACAGTATGTCCCCAAGGCTGTATTTGTAGTCTGATAAAAGACAAGAATCCTTGTCAAGTCAACAGGAATCAGTCAAGAAAGCTTCTCATCTGACAGTGAACAGAAAATGTTGAATAAATATTGCACAATAAACCTCACCAGTTTAATCTTTGCAAGGGAGATTATTGAAAGTGCTCAGTTATGCTAACACTGTTACCTATGAGATCAGAAATTTTACTTTGTTTAGGCCAACACACTTGGTACTTCTGAGAATTTCAGAGCCCTCCAATATCCTGACAGTATTTCAAAAATTTGAAACTGGAACTTTAACTTGATTAAAGATACATGTAGTTACACTAAGCTACGGGCAGAAAAGGCTCCACCACTGCCAGATGTTGCTCTGATGCCACATGCTGTGTATAGTGCTTGGTCAAGTAACAAGACAGATGAACCTTACAGATTCCTCCTGGAGTTCTGTATCCGCCTGTCTCCACCTAAAATTGCCCTCTTATGACTGAATCACGTCCCAGATGAGGGAAAGATGATAAGGTGGGAAAGAGTCACAGGAAAGACACAGTAAAATGTGAAAAGTAAGTAAAGTCTTTGACCTTTGTATAAATGAGCATGTATGCCCATGGGCTACCCATGGAAATATCCCAGGCATGACTGTTAGGGAAAGTTGCCAGCAGAGAAAGTAGAGGAATGAGGAATTTGACATAAGAAACCAAGAGGGAGATGAAGACATGATGTTTGCCACAACTACACACAAGAAGTTACTGGATGCTTGCTTTCCTAGATTTGTATAGATAGCTAAAACTCAGTCCTAACACATTCATTTACGTTTTAAGTGAACTCTAATCAGCAAATAGTTAACTACAAATTTAGCTAAAGGGAAAAAAATGCTGGTCTCGAGTTATCCTTTCAGAGAGGTTTAGTCCCATGGGAATGAGAAGGTTTCAGAGACGATCCCAACCATCGATGCGGATATTTGAATATTTAATAATCACTCACAGTCTGTCACAGATCTGCAAGGACGCACACCGTACCTAGTACCTGGCCACAGAAAATCCTACAGGAGAAAGCTGGTGGAAGAAGCCCCTGTCCCCCCCAGCACGCACTCATAAAACAGAGGACCATGAATACCCCAGGGCAGCTCCCAGATTAATAGTCTCTGCCAACAAGCAAGAGGCCGGGGTAAGAGGTCATTAGTCAGGACACGCAGAATCAGCATCTCTATGGGCCTGCCCAGATGGTCAAGTTTCCATGCAGGATCCAGCCCACGGCTAAAGCTGCCTCACCAAGGAGGAAGAAACTGAAATATCCCAAATTTTTCCACAAGGGCACTTGGCATATGGGACGATTACAGGGGATATCACTGACCATCATTCACTAATCTTAGATATACACTTGCCTATACAAGCAAAAAAATTAATATGCTGCAACAACAAAAAAAAGGTTTATAATAGTAAGGTAAAAAAGGTAAAAATAGTAAAAAAAAATAAAGGTAAAAGAAGACCTCCAAAAATCAAGAACAAAATCTGTTTTGTTCCTATAATGCAATTATATATAAATCAGTCATTAACATACATAACACTAATACATTTATGGCTAATGCACTGCAAATAACGCTTTCCTTTGACAACAGTGGCAAAGACTGCTGTGGCTTTTTTCAACTTCTGGTATTTATAGAAACATACCTTTTATACAAAACCCTATTATGCAGGGCTGCACACTACAATAACATGTTAAATGCATCATCCTTCTTTTGCAGCTCAATCTTAAGGACCACACACTATATAGCCTTGTATTACAAAGGTATGATGATAAATTATTACTCACATACTTGACCCCACATCATCACAGTATAGGATCTGCAAGGTGCCTTATGAAGCTCTCTGAATTTAAAGAACACTTGCATAATTTTCTTTAATTATAAAGGTAAATACAACATTTTCTTTTTATGTTACTATTATGGGATATAAATTGAATAGTCTGGTCCAGTTAGTTAAAAGTTTTTGAGAAATTACTTAAAAAATTAACAAAATATGCATTTAACTATTTCATCTCTGCAAGCAAATAGTGAACTTTTCTTGCATAACAAAAGAAGATTTTTGCCTTACTAAAGCCATTCTATGGCCCATCAGATTTTATTTCTTTTAAAAACAGACTTTATAAGCTTATAGTTCGTTTCTGTTCATTTACCTTGGTATCTAGTCATGTATGTTTTGGAAATAGCTCTGAATAACAAAAGGTGCATTAGCTATGCAGCTACTGCAATGATAGACAGTACCATGTGTCTAACTGCTGTTGTTCTACTCAATGCAGAGTTAATTTTTGTTTCTTACATAGAAATCTTGAAGATGCAGTCTTCTTTACATCATAAGAATCAATTTTATTATGAAAGTGATTTAAACTTACCATAGAATGAAACAACAATTGTCTTCCATATTTTGAATCAATAGTCCAATAAAACCAATTAACCAAAAATCAAAATAGTAGGGTTTTGTTTTGGAAACATTTTTTTGATAATTGTCTAAAATTGGAGAGATTTTTGGTATTCTCTTTTCATACTTTGATGCAATGGATGAGTAAGATTAAATATTAATGAATGTAAAATTAGAAATTTCAAACATGATCCTTTAGCTTGTGCAGCAGCAATTACCAGGGAAGTAAAAGAACAGAAAGCAAGAATGGCATTGGAAGACTATACAATACACAATGATACAGCATTCAACATTTAGGATTCAGACAACCTCAAATGTCTGAAACCAAAGCAGCTGAGAATATAGAAACATCCGGAAAAGTGTAGTTGTATTTATGCAACACAACAAACATTGGCCAAAAATACAGGGGAAGTTACCAAGAGAGACAGAAATGCCAGAAGCAGAAATTTGACAGACTAGATTAAACTGCTGGTCCATCAAGCCTCTGGCTGTGACCATTACACAAGAGTTCAGAGGCAAACCACCTTCAGAACATCTACAGGAAGTGAAGCCATGTATTGAGGATAGCATTCCTCTCAATCCCTGTGGCAATCAGTTTACTTCCTGAAGCCTGAGATAAGATTACCGTCATTTTAGCATACCTACCTACAGTTATTATTCCTTGTCATACAATTATTAGTTCAAAAATGACCAATTCATAGAATCATAGAAAGGTTTGGGTTGGAAGGGACATTAAAGATCATCTACTCCCAACCCCCTGCCATGGGCAGGGACACCTCCCACTAGA
>BJBW01000641.1:0-45579 GCA_004320125.1 Scolopax mira | reverse complement strand
AGTGTCTCACCACCCTCACTGTAAAGAATTTATTTCTAGTATCTAATCTAAATCTCCCCTCTTCCAATCTAAAACTGTTGCCCCTTGTCCTGTCACTACACTTCCTGACAAAGAGTCCCTCTCCTATAGGCTCCCTTCAGATATTGAAAGTCCATTATAAGGTTTCCCCTGAGCCTTCTCTTCTCCAGGCTGAACAACCCCAGCTCTCTCAGCCTGTCAATTGCAGCTGTGTACTCTGATCTTCCATACTTTAGCAAGAAGTTTCGAAAAACAGCTTTTTTAAACTTCATTTTATGCACGTTTTTGTAATCTTAGGGAAAGAGAGGCCATATATCAAGAGATTTTTTTTTGCATGTGCATGAGAGATAAAAGTGGGAAAGGAAAATAAATATTTTAAGCAAATATGAACGTTTTTCTAACAGATAAAAAATTTCAAGTAATTCCTGTCAAGGATACTCGGCACCTTAACGAACCAAACAGGACACACATATTTGTTTTAAGTGGCAAGAAACATCACTCCAAATTTAAAGTCAAATTCTGTTATTACCCCCAGAATAGCATTTACATGGATGCAGGGTGAAACAGCTGCCACAAATGAAGAAGCCACACTAAAATTCTCTGTCTTAATATTACTAAATATCTTTGTTGCATATTCAAAGTAGCAGATTTCTTGAATGAGTATTGTTTATGAACTGTAGTTCAAATAGTAGCCATTTCTGCATGTGAAAGACTCAGGTAGTAACAAATGCAAGCATCAGACTTGAACAATAATGATCTCATCACAAGCCTTTCTCCAATGCTGAAACCATCATAGGGTTGTCTACAATTTTGTTCAACTGTTCTATTTCTGCATTTTTCTAAATCCCTGCTTATCACAGTCTCCTCATGTCAGCCACATTCCATTAACCTCTTTCTTTCTCACTTCTCTCCTGCCCTCTCAAATTCTCATGTGCATGCCTCCTTTTTTCCCTATCTTGTATGAGAAAATACTGTCTTCAGCACATTCAATCAAAAAATGTAATCAAAACCTAACCCACTGAAAAAAATTCATGGATTTAGTATGTATTTTATAGCCCTTTTCTACTATACTAAGGGCAAACCATGCCTTCTATGATGGCATTACAGTGTTGACAGATAAAGGGAAGAACAATTGACATCATCAGCCAGGATTTGTGCAAGGCATTTGACACTGTCACACACAACATCCTTGTCTCTAAATTGGAGACACATGGATCTGATGGGTGGACTGCTCAGTGGATAAGGAATTGGCTGGATAGTCACACTCAGAGCTGTGGTTGCTGGATCGATATCCAAGGTCCAAGTGACAAACAGTGATGAGTGGCGTTCCTCAGGGAATGGTACTGGGACTAATGTTAACATCTTTGCTGGCGACATGGACAGCAGGACTGATTGCACCCTCAGCCGACAACATCAAACTTTGTGGTGTGGTTGACACGCTGGAGGAAAAGGATGCCACCCAGAGGGACCTGGACAGACTTGAGAGGTGGGCCCATGCAAAACTCATGAAGTCCAACGAGGTCAAATGCAAAGTCCTGCATGTCCCAAACAT
Source organism: Scolopax mira (assembly GCA_004320125.1). Taxonomy (NCBI): domain Eukaryota; kingdom Metazoa; phylum Chordata; class Aves; order Charadriiformes; family Scolopacidae; genus Scolopax; species Scolopax mira. The sequence continues at coordinate 44,009 of BJBW01000641.1, read as the reverse complement.
ACAAATATAGGCTAGGCAGACAATGGATTGAGAGAAGCCCTAAGGAGAATGACTTGGGAGTGTTGATGGATGAGAAGTTCAATATCAGCTGACAATGTGAGCTTGCAGCCTAGAAGGCCAGCTATATCCTGGGCAAAAGAAGCATGATGAGCAGGTCAAGGGAGGTAATTCTGCCCTTCTACTCTGCTCTCATGAGACCCCACCTGGAGTATTGCATCCAGCTCTGGGGGCCCAGCATAAGAAGGATATGGACCAGCATGAGCAAGCCCAGAAGAGGGCCACAAATATGATCAGATAGCTGGAGCACCTCTCCTATCAAGACAGGCTGAGAGAGTTGGGATTGTTCAGCATGGAGAAGGCTCCAGGGAAGCCTTATTAAAGGGGGCCTACAGAAAAGGTGAGGAGAGACCCTTTATCAGGCAGTGTAGCAATAGGGGGTAACCATTTTAAACTGAAAGAAGATAGATTTAGATTAGATATTTGGAAGGAATTGTTTACTGGGAGGGCAGTGAGACACTGGAACAGGTTGCCTAGGGAAGTCGTGGATGCCCCATTCCTGGAGATGTTCAAGGACATCTTGTTTGGATGGGGCTTTGAGTCATCTTCCAGTGGAAGATGACCCTGTCAGTGACAAGGGGGTTGGAACTAAATAATCTTTAAGGTCCCTTCCAACCTAAAACATTCTATGATTCTATAATTCTCTGTGTCAGGGATGTCTCACACTATTTTGTACAATAAAGCAGGCTTATGTTATCAGTAGTTCCTTAAGTGCCACCATAGAATAAATAAATACATTAGCAATTTTCTGTATTTATTTTTGGCTGGCAACTTGAGAGACAAATTATCTACCTCCAAACACAGATATAAATAAGCATAAAACATGCAGATATTTTCCTCTTTCTTGACAGTATTTCAACTACCTCTGGAACATGCTGAACTTGTTTACATTTTGAGCAACGCAGCCCAACTTACAAAGGAACAGAGCCCTGAAACTTGCTATTTACTCCCCTCTCATTTATTATATGAGGCAAATATAGGTCACTTTTCAACTGATACCAAATTGAATAAAAGATAACATGCTATGCAAAGATATTCATATATAAGAAAGCACGTTAGTGGTAAGCCCTTAAAACTGGCTGATGGAGCTTGCATAGGAATGATATATTTACACTCTTAAAAATACCACTCAACATAGTTTTCAAAAGTCTTTATCAGAAGCTGTGATTCTCAAATAATTAAATTCACCAATTTTCCTCTCTGTAAAGTGTGCCAGAGTAGCTCCACGATACAAATAATGACAAGTCCTATCCTTGTCTTAGCAAAGTCCATACTGGGAGATGTATGGAAGCAGGTTGAGACCCTAACAATTAAGTCTGTAAGTAAGAAAGAAAAGCACCTTTCCTATTGATCACAGTATTATTAAAGGACTCACTCCACTGGTGTGCTTACCTTCACAAAACCACATTTCTCTAAACAGATATATTCCTAACTGTTTCTACAGTACATTGTGAGATGGGGAACAATCTCTGGCAAAACCTAGGCCAACCACTGTATACTGTAACAACACAAAATCAACAGAATAATGCTGCCTTAATGTCACATTAATCTCTTTTTGATTATATAATATTGCATATTTAATATGAATTTTAAAACATCACATTTCCTCTTTGGTTTTGCCTAGCTTTAAGTTCCTTCTGTTCTGTTTATTATAAGGTTATATGCAACTTTGAGCCTTCAAAGTACTGCAGATGCTAAGAGTTGTTATTCCAAAGCACAAAGAGAGGCTCTAAGAAAAGCTACCAGAAACTTATTTCTCGCTTGACTTTGATTTAGATACTAGAAATACGGATTACTTCAATTCTCACTCTTTTGCAGGCTTTACTGTCTGTACTCATATCTTATTCCTTGAGGCTGAATTTTGTTCTCCTCAGACAGGTCAATTGTGTGGGCTTAAAGAAGCGGTGGAAATACCAGCACTGCGAAGCTGCTGAAATGTCAGGAGAAACCCTCAAAGGCTTTTCTTTCAGGTGAGAGTTGCGAGAGTGGTATAACAAATACAATTCCCAGTAACAGATATCGATGTTTTCTCTCATTCGTGAAGGCTATGACACAGACTGACATCTTACTGCTGCAGAAACACTCCACAACCAACACCCTTCCAACACCCTTGATACCACAAAACAAGGCAAATTAAACACAAACCCTCATCTTACAAGAAGATTATTCTGTGAAGCAAGTAATGTGCCATCTCTAATTCTGAAATACTTTACAAAAAGTTGGTACGACCTCCCAGAAATACAGCCTTGTCTCTCCATTACTCTCTACGCCGTCCCACCAGTGGTTCCCTCTGCCCCACACACAGAAGAGGAGTCCTGCAGCAGCAGCATACAACTCCAGCCAGGCACAACGCTGGAAGAGGTGACCAGACTTAAGACCTGGTCCCGGAGGCTCAGTCATCTTTTAAAGCACCTCTATAGTGCATCAGCCTTACTAAGAAACCATGCAGTGGATCACTATCGCTTTAATATCTGCTGCTGACAATATCACAGACCTACTCCTCCCTTTCCTCCCTTACTTTCCTCCACATCTCAGGCCTCAGTGGAAACTGGCAGAAGAAATGGTTAAAAAGGAAAAACAAAGAAGAAAGCACAAGAGGAGAAGGTGGTTTAGAGTTAGGAATTCCTTTTTTTGCTACATTATAAGCTTTACCTCTGAGTTCATCCTGTTATGATAGCCAAAAAAATCCTAGAAGCAAAACCTGGAAGTTGAACTAATAAACCTTTGCCAAAATTAGCATCAAAACCAACAAAAGCTTCTGTCATGTACTGCACTGCCATCTTCCTGCTGCAGGCAATACCTGTTCCCCATGGAGAATCCCTGCAGCTGGGCTCATTTTTTCCAGTGCATGGAGCCAGTTCCACTCCTTTTGATCTTGACAGAATCAACCCTGGAAATAAAACCTTGTCTTGCCCACCCTTTCCAAAAGAAAGAAAGGAGGAAGGCATATTTTTGGACTTAAACATATAGAAGTTCATAACTACTACATCAAAAATCTTGCTAGTAACAGAGGTGGTTCTTTGTGGAAAAATCCAGCTTCTCCAACTAGCTTCCACAGTGATTAAGTCAGTCATAACCACTGAATTATTCACAGTTCATTAATCCATCTAAAATAAATCTCAATTGTTTTATAATGCTCATTGCTCACTAACATTCATCTAGAATTGTGAAGCTGTCACTAAATAAAATATCCTGAGTAGATATATATGGATATACATATACAAGTATAGGTGTACATACATGCACAGAAATAAAATTGGATTCAATAAGACAGAACATCAAAAAGGGTGAGCTTAATGGATAGTCTTTAAGTGGGATAACCCTTAAAAGTGCAAGCTAAAAAAAAAAAAACCCACCATGAAAAGGTTCTTGTCCTCATGTAAAATATGCTAGAAAATAAAAAAGTCATTATATTAAAATAATTAATTTAAATGCATTTAAAAATTAAAATTATCAATTTGGAGAAGTATTTTCTCTCGGGAATTCTGCAAAGCCTTATCAAAGTCCAAAGATTTTGCTTCTCCTTCATTTGACAAGGCTTTGATGGTGTGTTAGGGACCCAGACGCGGTCAATCCCTGAAGGAAGAATACAAATCTCAACTGATGCAGCAGGCAAAATAGGTATGAAAAACACTTGAGACTGACTTTCCTACGCAATTTTCTGTCCTTCTATTGGCATTCTAAAAAAGAAATACTGCTATAACACTGTTCTATGATATTTCTGCACTTTGTTCCTACTTCTAATTTGATGAATTAGTTGAATCTTAAATATAGCAGAATAAAATAAGAAAAAAACCCAAGAGACTCCCAAACTGACACAAACAGCCATTTAAAAAAAGATTTTAAAAAGACAACCAAAAAAACCCAACACACTCCAAACCAAAAAACACAGCAAGAAAACAAAACAAATCTGCATTTAGTAATCTATACATAAAACTAGCCTATTACTGTACTTTCAATTTCTTCTTACCGAATACCTCTCCTGTCAGTGATGTTGCTTCATTAGTAAACACACATGTGAAGCTGATGATAAAAATAATTAAGTTGGGGCCTTCAATCTCTGAAAGGAGGCGTATGTCATGGTTTCAGCTGGGGTGGGGTTAATTTCCTTGCTAGCAGCTGGTGTGGGCCTGTGTTTTAGATTTGGCATGGGAACACTGTTGACAGCACATTAATGCATTTAGTTGTTGCTACGTTCTCAAGGCCTTTTCTGCTCCTCACACCACCACACCAGTGAGCAGGCATGAAGGGTACAAGAAGGGAGGGGACACAGCCAGGACAGCTGATTGCAACTGATCAAAGGGATATTCCATGCCACAGGATGTCATGCTCAACATGTAAAACTGGGAGAAGAAGAAGGAAGGAGGGGATGTTTGTACTTATGGTGTTTGTCTTCCTAAGTAACCATTACTGCTTTCCTGAAATGGCTGAACACCTACCTGCCGATGGGAAGTGATGAATGAATTCCTTGTTTTGCTTTGCTTGTGTATGTGGCTTTTGCTTTACCTATTAAGCTGTATTAAACAACCTTCAAGTTTTTTTCTCATGCTTACTCTTCTGATTCTCTCTCCCATCTCAACTGGGGGGAGTGAGTGAGTGGCTGCTTGGTCCTAGTTACTGGTTGGAGTTAAACCACAATCATTTTTCTACAAACAAAGGTATTTAAAATATTCCCCACATAGTATTTCTTCATCTTGATCCTCAGGGAGAAGTCAGACTTCTCTCTGATGCTTTGTCTTCTTTTCAAATGCATTAGTCTCTAAGCTGAAAGCAGGCAATCGCTAAGACAAAAATATATTGTCAGTGTTTTCAATACATTAATAGGAAACAATCAAACCTGTATTGCAATATTGAAATCTTTTTAAAATTTCCATTAGATTACCAAATATTGCTACTTTTTAACTTGGTAAAAGGGTAAGTTGAAAATCATTTTGTAGGCATATCAAAACTAAAGGCTTCCACTAAGTTTTCTAATGTGTCACGTACCTGGAGATATTTAAAAGACAGGCAGACGCAGGGACATGGTTTAGCACTGGTTTTGGCAGTGGTAGGTTGATGGTTGGGCTTGATGATCTTAAATCATGATTCTGTGATTCTATCTCTTTGTCACTTAATGGGCAACTCATCTTACATTCTCCACAAATACATTCCAAAAATACTCGTATCCTTACCTTAGACAAGGTAAAGTGACAGATTGAGACACTCTCCTAAGAAATTTTTAAGTGAAGTACACTTAAGTGAAGTACACTCAAACATTCACAAAATATATCAGAAGTATTTAAAAATTTGCTAATAACTACAGGAATATATGAAGCCATCGAGTCCATTAGTGGCAATGAAGAATATGTAATCCTGCAAAACATTAAACATGCAGATAACATCATCCTTATACATAATCTTTTATTTATATCCATGAGACTGACCACAACCTAAGTAATCTGTGTTGCTCAAAAAGAAGACATAGGAACAAAGCAAATCAGATTCTCACTGGCATTGCAAAAGTATCTTGTTAGACCTGAGGATGTTCTAAGGGTCAGGTTCACATTATTTGAAGTTTGGATCCAGCCATCTCTTTCTATCTTGCCTTGTACTCCTTTCCCTTCCCCAGATGATACCATTCATTTAACTTGGACCACTTCCAGAACAATACCTAACAACAGTAGCTGCCAAAATTTGTTCATGTAGGGTCCCTCCCTGTGCAGTTACTTGACGGGAACCTGGTACATTTTCTGAAATTTATATTTCTTTCTGACGGGCTCACTTCAGAAACAGTGCTGGACATTTTAAAAGCACTGTTCATGCCATCATACTGAAATGAACTCCCCACATGAAGTGATAGAAATGGGTAGCCAGCAATGCATTTTCTCTAATAGCTCTAGGTTTTTGATTCCAGTTCTCTTCCTTCTGACAGCAAATACTGCATGTTTTCCTATGATAGAATTTTTTTATCTTGAACAGAGAAAATAAATGGTTTAGATCATAATGCTGGAGTTTCTAGAAGCCATTTTATAAGGAGGAATTTTCTCTTTGTCATGACATTGACATTCAAGATTAGTTCCATTATTTCTTCCTAATTAGCTTTTCCAAGACAATTGAGTATTTGAAACAAACAGAATACTTTCCCTCAGGGCATCAGAAACTTAATCTGTCCAATTTCCTTTCAATGGACATTGAAAACAAAGAAAAGTATTGTAATTCAGTGGGGAATTAAGAACTATGTGACGTAAAAAAAATAGAAAAAGCACTATGTAAATAAATACAACACAGTTTGCAATAAAAATATAGTAATGAAAAATCCTTTAAGCCACCTTGTTAACACCTGACAGAACTGCCTGTTCATATTAAAGTCTGTTTGTCTTTCAAAGGTGGTTAAGCCAGTAAATTTAAACAAAAATGAGGATTTTTATATTCACAACACACTGATTGATTAGCATGAAATCATTTGGAATATCTTAAACAATCTGAGGACTTTACGATCACTTTATCTAGACGTTTTGTTTGTGACTCTAAAGATTTTTTTTAAACTCATCATTCTACAAAGATACAGTACCCCACAGAATTCTTTATTTTCCTGGTATTTGAAATAAATTAAAAAATCAATAATGCTAAGCATAAAATTGCAAGATTATGATGTAAAGCTGTTAATGACTTTTCAGATGGAAGTTATGTTTGTAAGCCTTATCAATAAAAGTAAGTGTTGGAGCAGCTTTTGGATTCTGATCAACAAGTCACTAAGAAAATAATTACAGGTCTTTATTTAAAAATTCTGGAGAATTTAATTGAAAATAATAATCTTTGTGGTGTATTGCACACTACCAGTATAGCCTAGCAGAAAAAGAGCTCTACAGAATGTTTTTTCAGGATTTCTAACATGTACACTTTCATACATAGCACAAAGTAATTTCTACTATATCGCATTTATAGATACACTAAATACATACATGGGTACACACAGGTGTGTGTAGTACATGTGTATACATATATGGACATTATAGGACATCTCAAAAGTGAATATGCATTTCAAATTCAGCTGTGCCTCTTAAACACAGTTCAGAAAGGTACTTACTGATGTGTAGAGGAAACCTTCTCCATTTAGGGCTATATACAACCCAGTCTTTACACCCTGGATAGCAACAACACGAAGTCCTACTGGTATAAGGTTGAATAACGCTGTGAAGAAAAAACATGAACAGATATGAATATGGTTACTATAACATTCTAATAAATCTCATTAGTAAAAAGAAAGAAAACTACTCCCTTTATATTTTTTTCTGATTTTAAAATTAAGCTAATTCAGAAAAAATTGCTTCTAGTAAAGTTAATCCTTAAAATTAAAGCCTAAGTATCTAGCAATAAGTTCAATATTTGGCACAAGTGCTAACTAGCAAATACAAAGCACAGAAGACTGGACTGTAATCATTTATGCAGCACTACAGACATGAGTATGTCGAATAATATGATAATATGAAAAGAGTCAAAGAGCCCAACAGTTCCTGCATCAATGTAGACTGATCATAAGGGTAATACTTGTGAGATATCCTGTGGAAAACATCTCCCTCTGATTCTGGAAAGTAGCTTTTTATTTCTTAGGCATTTTTATGGTTTTCGACTAGGATGTACTCTCGTTAAGTTTGCTTTCAAGGGATCCGTGATTTTAAATCCAAAAAATGGTTTCCTTTTGTGAATGATATATGTGATACAAGCAGTAGTACACAGCCCTCAGGTAATGGAAGAGGCTTATCTTAGTTCAGGAAAGGACTGAAATATATGTTTGACTCTAAATGTGCATAAATGCTATTGGGCTGAATATAGAACATGTTCAAAGACTAAAATGCTGTGAAAAAAAATGATTGAAAAACCCAACTAATAGCAGATAAATTAGAAATGGTATACAACTCTGTAACAACAAAACCAGCTTTGAATACTATCTCAAAAAAGACCAGTGTGAAGAGCAGGACTTTACCAGCCTCACCACAGAACAACAGAAGAAAGTGATATAAGAGATATAGACCAACTCTTCTGAAATTATTCCTGCACACACCTATACTAAGTTTAATGACTCACACTAGGAAATCAGATGCAAAGCACACATCAAACAGTCTCAGAAGAAAAGACCTGGATGAGCTAGAGTTCATGCTAAGCGGCTTTTCACTGCAGATGAGTCACAGATTCACAAGTACTTGGATGAAAACTAAAAGCACAACTTGTGTGTTCAACAGAGGCAGCGACAACCATGGTCCACCAAGCCAGGTCTCAGGACATCATAATGTTTAGGAAGGACTTCTACAGGTGTGACCAGAAATGTACCCTGTAATGCTGTCTGTAATCAGAATGCCAGGAGTAAATCCCAAATCAAGAGGAAAAGAGTCATGTAATTGCAGTCCATAAGTACATTTTCTGAGGGTGTGAAAACTCCTGGTTGGTCAAAGGACACAAGCCACAGATAGTTTATGATTAAGATGATAAAATTTTTACAAATGAGAAAAAATATAGGTTGACTATTAAAATTTAAAGATAGAACTGGCTATCAAAAAACCAAAGAAACCCTTTCCTTCAACATTTTCATGTAGAAAAAGAACATGTAACATAAGATCTTTTTAGGAACGGACAAAGCCAGTATAAAGCTGGGAATTGTTGCAGCAGAGAACTTTCTACAGCTGCAGGAGAAAAATATATTAATAAGTGCTCTGGAAGAAGACAAAACAAATGTATGTGTTTAAAAAGAAGAATAGAAGAGAAGACACCAGACAAGAATTAGCATAAATATATAACTTTTTAATTTCTGTATTTTCCAAAAGTCTCCATCATGCTAAGATCTTTCTGGGCTGTTCACTAGAAAATTACTGAACACAGACAAGGTTCCCTCTCTAATCTATTTAAGTGTAAACCAGTGCAATATGGCACTCACAGACAAGATATCCTAAGACTATACAGGCTAAACACTACATGACTTGAGGGCTTTTGAATTTTCAATATAATTTGGAAGTAAAAAAACCAATCCACCATTACTCGCAAATAATACAATGTCAAAACTGGCAAAACCAATATTGTGGGTGATGGAGGGGGAGTCTGCCACAACAAAACTATGTTTCAGGTGACTGTAAATTTGGTTTTTTTCTAGAAAAAAAAGAAATTCCAGGAGGAAACCAGGATATGAACACCATGCTAGAGGGAGGGCAGCAACAACTGGGGGTACATCAGGAATGAAAGGAAACAATACTCATATAAAGAAAAGAGGTGAGGTGAACATGAAAGACAAGTCAGCCATGGAAAACTGCTAATGAAAATTAACTCCAAATCATAGTGGTTCAGTCAAAGCCTCTGGAACATAGATATAATTTGCCATTTTACCAATACAAATAAAACAGCAAATCTAGAAAAAAAAAATGAAGGAGAATTAGAGGCCTGTAACAGGGCAATATTTTATGCAACCTATAAAATTACTAGAGCAGCTTATAGCTGCTGGTGAATTTAGAAAACACTGAGGAGGGGATCTAATGTATCTTTTACTGCCACCAAGTTTTAATCAGAGATTGTCAGAGCTGTTGTAATTAGTCTAAGACCATAAAATTTTAGAGACTGATCTGAAATGCTGTAATTTTGCACATACAGATTATTCAGTATTTTCCGCAAAATCTTTCAGACTTGGGTGAAACTAGGGAGGCCAGTCTACATTCAATTATTGATTGATAAATGCTCAGCAATGGACTTCACACTGAGTTCAGCATGTGGGTTTTATGTGCTCTGAAGTTGGCCAATGGAAATTCAATTTCCTCTAGAACCCAGCTGTGCAGTACCCACTACTGAGCAGGACTTCTGTGCCAATTACCCATTTCAAACATTCCTAGGATTCACCTGTGCTATCTCCCACTCTAATGAGAGCCTGCCTTGAGAAAAGGAGGAAGCTTTACAGAGTTGCTGTCATTTCAGGTCTTCACAGTCAAAACTAAGCCCTTCCTTGACCAGGGTATGAAAACCAAGCCCCAATCCAAACCCAAAACTAGGGAGTTCAGACGCTGAAAATCTTTATGTACCTAAACCCAGCCTGTTGAGTCCACAGACGAGATGAGAGAGGGACCACCCTGGAAGAGCTCAAAAAATATAATTATTCTTGGTGCTCAGTGCTCCCATGCTGCACACTCAAGTATAAACCTGGCAAATCCAACTGTAAATAAAACGTGGGAATGTCAGGGAAATCAAGTGAACCAATAGGCAAAAATGGTGCGTGTAAAATCTTTTCTCCTCTTTGGCGCTGAGCCTGTGCACACTCCCATAGCTCTCCTTTGTATTCCACCTAAACCACCGCTGTAAAGCAGATGGTTTCTCTTCTCTTTCCTAAGCCTACTCCCACCACACACAAGATCAGAAAATGGGGGCGGAGGTCAGCAGTTAACAGCAACAATTGGCATAAAAGAAATTATTGTGTTAGGTGATGTGGAGGGGATGTGCAGGAACAAGTTTGAGTTGGATTCTAATCCTTCAAAAGTTTTAGCCAAATTTACAGTTAAAATCACAGCTCTTCCTTGAACACAACACAAACCCACAACATTTCTTTTTCCTTTTTTTAAGTAATACCACCATGGTATATTAACTTGAAATCTGAAATGCCTGAAATCAGATATTTCCATATCCCTGAGATAGTCTATTTAGGTATGACTGACTTGTAGCTACAAGAAAATTGCCATTACAGATTACTCTTTTTCTCAAGCAGCTTGCTACAGACTAATTGCTTGAGGCTTATAAACTTGCTGTCTGTTCTGCATGTGCACTGCCATGGTGTCAGTTAACAAAACTTCCCACAGCACCAAATCTGCAATCAGATGAAGGCAACTATTTCTTTATTTCTGTCTACAGGCCTACAGGCAAAAATGACAACTCCATCAGAACATTTTTTTAGATTGGCAGGGAAGTTGGTATTCAGAGATCAGTCCATTCTTTTCTTATAGAGCAAACCCATTCTGCCTCCCTGATGTTACACATGATATAATTAAAACATGCTTTTTAACGTGGCTGAAGCAAATTCCATTCACACCAAGTAAAGCTGAGGACTGCTCTTAAAATCCAGGAAAATTAGAGCTGGAGTGGGACAGCTGTGCTGAGTAGGACCTCAGTAACCAAGCCTGAAGCCTGAACCACCATCACTCCACTTAATACAAGTAAACCACAAAAACAAACCAGAAACTGTAAGGTGTGAGAGGACGCAAAAAGAGAAAGCCAGCTAAAACAAGAAAATTGATGTAATAAAGCCTCTTTCCACATGTCACTGAGAGTTTGGCAAAAAAATACAGACTGCACACACAAGATGGTTTAAGCTAACAGCGTGGGTCTGATGTCATTTAAGGAAACTTAGTACCATTAATTCGTATTCTGTCACTAAACATCACTAACTTAGTAAAGAAGTATAAAGAAACTGCAATGATGAACTGAAGCCCCTCACTCTATTTAGGCTGGGTTCTGACAGCACGGCCACCATTATGAGCAGATGAAAGTACATTGAGGGATGCGATTACAAGCAGTCACATCTTTCTTCCTTTTTCATGCTAGGGTTTGTGCACAGCAATAGATAAAAAAATCTTGACATCTATCTCTGCAGACCCTAGCTTTTACTTAAACTTAAGGAAAGCTGGGATAATGGCTTGAGCTTTACCAGCTGACTGAAACTACTGGTAAAACTCATTTTGACTTCATGTAGAAGCAAAAAGCCACATAAGGAGACTCCCAAGAAGGTTTAAAGAAAAACAAAAAATGCTTGTGAACAGATACACTCAATTTGAACAGACTACATCTTAATTTTTGCACTACCTCTACTGTGTTAATTTATGTTTACTGGCATACCTACAAAATGAGTACAAAATGATACATGCACTTGAGGGAATTTTAACTTCACGCAGTCCTGTAACTGCTTGACACAATAAATTGCAACAGCACAAAAAGTAGCAGCATGACTAAGCTTCGAACAGTTTTCTTGCTGAAGAAAAAACCAAAATCACTTCTCTGTCCCTTGTTAATCCACTCATTCTGGCTTCTCCAACACCCAGCTACTCAGTTGGTCAGTGTGTTAGAAGGACTCTTTCACTGGCTTCAGGGACAGAGAACAGTGCAGAAGATGGGTGGAAAGCTGGCAGAGATGCACACTCTTCAGCAGTCTCTACTACCCCCATTTTTATAAAACACACATCAAATGGAAGTCACCCTCATTATCAAGGAAAGTACTAACTGTCCTACTGACTGCTAATATATGTGCATCCCTTCATGCACAGGGCACATTAAATAGGCAGCCCACAAAATGGGCAGAAGCAGGATTTTCACCCTGCCAAGCAGAACCCATCAGGATGGGACCATGCCTTCTCCTCTAGCAGCTGACAAAATTTATTTACTGGTAAGCCTCAGACAGAAATTATTATGATAAGCAGCTCACAAAATAAAAGATCAAAAGACTAGGAATTCCATGAGATGATTTTTTTTAAGAGAAAAGAAAAAACAAAATATGTTGCAATAAAGAAAAGAAATAGGAAACACTAAGTTCATCAGGAAATGGAAGGAAATGCAAGAGCTCTGAGGAGAAAAACTGACAGCACAAAAGAAACAGACACATTCATATATTCATGAATATACCAAATGGATCAATCTTTTCAATTGTCAATACATATCATATATACTAGCAAAATTTAAGGTGAAGATTGTATGTTTTCCTGGCAAGCACATTCATTTTACATCCTTATGGCCCAACCTGTCTTTAGTTTACAATTTTGTACCATTGGACTACTGAAGAAACAAATAATCACACCAGCTAAAGAGAAAAAAAAAAATCACTTCATGGAGAAAACCCTTTTTTTTAGCTTAAAAGTCATGTGAAAATAAACTACAATATAATCTAGTGGTATTTATCCAAAATCTGCAATACTTCTATCTGGTATTTGGTTGGGTTTGGAGAAGTTCTATATTTTAGAATATCTATAATATAGAATGTTCATTATGGATATTGGAACAACTGAGAAGAGAGAGGGGCAGACAAATGGAAATCCAGAAAGGCAGGGAAGGGGGATGAAACAGGGAAAAGGACATAGTAAGCAAATAAAGGAAGATTTGTAAAGCTGACAGCAGCATAAAAAAAGGAATATAAGGCACTATGGTCTAGCTTTGCAAATATCAAAATTCCTAGAGTTCTAAGATGAAAAAAACCCCCAAACATAAATAACTTTCCAAAAATGTTGCAGTCACACACCTCTTCACTGAAGCTGAAAATAAGAGAAAGATAAGCAGAGAGAGAAGGAGAGGGAGAGAGAGATACACGCTTGCACTTCAAGACACATTTCTTGGGCTTAAGATAGGCAAAGCTTCTATAAAAAGCAAGAATGATTTTGTCTGTACAAGGTCTCAGTGTCTGGTCCAGTACAGAAGCGGGTGTAAGAGATGGACACACTGAGGGAAGAAAAGAAATGAGGAAAAGGGGAGAAAAAAAGATACTTGGAAAAGAAACAGAGAAATACACATCAAAATAGATATATCAATTCTTTTCCTCAATTCTAAAAAAAAAAAAAAAGAACAATACAAGATCATGCTATCTGCTGATGAAATGTTTTAAAAATGACATGCATTAACAGATAAATCAGGCACCCAACCAAAGTAAAGCAGAAAGCTGAAATACCTTAATTTATATAACCTAATTCCAACATTTTTAGGAAGTTAGAGGCTTATTTATACATACATAATAAGATAAATCTTTTCTATTAAAAATGCTTAAAATAGACGTCAAGATCACACAGAAGTTACTTAAATACACCATTATATTAAAATAAACAAAATACAAATGTTCTCTGCTAAACAGAAAATTAAAAATAAACTGTTTCTAGTGTAACAATAGGTTTGCTTAATTATAATTTGCAGCTGAAGTTATCAAATGTATATATACTCATTGAATGAAAATACGTGGCATTATCATAGGAAAAGAGTACCAAAGCAGTTACCCACACAGCCTTTCAAGACCACTTTTGTTTGGAATATTTTTGAAAACTGCAACTGTCACAGTCCCTACACTGGCAGAAATTCTCTTAAAATCAGTGGAATTCTTGCTGGTATAGGGATTGTAGGATCTTTAGCCCCAGTTCAGCAAGATATTTCAGCATGTGTTTTAAGCATACACTTATTTTTCTTGCTGAATTAGGGCCACATGATCAGATTTTTCAAAGACTTTTTGTTTCCTTTTCTTTCGTTGTTGTTCGGTTTGTCATTTATTTGAAGATAAGAAATTTATGTTACATATATTGCTTTTATAAAATATAGCTTGAATTTTATCATTCTTGTGAAATCACCAAAAGACAACCATTGGCCTAAATATCTCACCCCTGAGGTTCATCAGCACTCAGGGCTTCCCCTGCAGAGGGAATATATTTAAGCCAATGTCCTGCACAAACTGTGCTGGCGGTCATGAGGCTTCGAAGGGACAGAACCCTTCTCCTTTCGACAAAACACATTCAGAAACCGTCCAAAGGCATTAACACCATGTCTGCACATACACACTCGAGCGATGCAATCTGTGTGTGTGATTAAGACATCCCCCTGGGGCAGTCACTTACTAGAATTACTGCTGTCATCCTTGGTTCCATCGAGACTTCCATCGGGGTGCATTTGCAAGTAGTAGCCTTGCCTGCAATATAACCTGGTCACTATACCCTTGAGCTGGGGATCTGAAAGACAAACATATTTTGTCACTAGCCTCAAAACTTTTTCCAAGAGTTATCCCTACTTCTCTCACTGTAGGAGGAAGTTTGGTGAAGCAGCATTGCTGTCTTAAAAGTAAGTACAACAACAGGACAGGTCCTGATGGAGATGGAGAAAAATCTCACCGCAGGGTATTATTCAGCCAATTGCATGTCCTGTTCTGTGCCTTCAACATCCTTCATTGTAATCAACAGAGATAAAACACTGAAAATAAGAACACCCCAAACACCCATAATCAAACTTAAACTAGATCAAGCCCTGCAAAAATTTTTAGAAATTGAAAAACCCTACTCATTTCATATTAGTGAGCAACTTACTATATTTCATGTAAGTTTTAAGGACACCTGCACAAAAAGATATGTCTCACTATATACCAAAAGTTATAAACTTATCTGGTTTAATATTTTGGAACAGTGCCATCTGAAGAGTTCCCAAAATATTTACCAATCTAGAAGTAGATACAATTCACCTGCCCTCTCCCACCCCCCTGGGAATAACATCCACAGTCAGGGCATGACATAACCATGTTTGAACAGGAGAGGAAATCTGAGAAAACCCTCAGTAAGCTAAAAGTATATGGGAAATTCAGGTAGCTGAATAGTTAAGCTATCCTGTTTAATACTCTGTATGCATGAAAGTTGCCAAAAATTGGGCTGCCAAGCCACAACTTTATGATTCATCTCAAGGATGGTGCCTTACCAAATCAGAAATTAAGCTGCTGTAGAAAAACGCTTCAGTGCTGAGGAAAAGGACATCACTTCAACAGCACTACCTCTGTGTCATATGGTTTTAATATTGTTAAACATAAACTATTAGGCCCAACTCCAGCAGCCAGGACATAAACTTGTGGGGACATGGCACTAAAAGCATCGGTATCATATCATGCTTAACTGTGCAATTATGAACTAAAATCATAAAGAAATTTGAGACAGATAAAATGAACAGGTGAACTTCTGAAAAAACCAGAGATTATTTCCAGGCAACCCTGTGGCCAGAATATAAAATGCTCCTTGAATTTGTGTATAATTGCTCTCACAATCAATCATGCTGGGTTACTTCCATTATCCTAAAGGGAGTGAAAATAAACAGTAATAAACAACACTGCCTCTGAGTGGGATGCTCTGAAGCTTTCTACGGAGGCTCAGTTCCATGAAATAATTATGAAAATGGTAAGATTTTTTCTTGAATATCCAAATTACAAAGTCATATTAAACAATAAACCCATCTAAGTTTAATAAGATTAAATTGTAAATATCATAGAATTTGTTACTATACATATTAACAATGTAAAACGTTTGAGGCATGGAAATAAATAATATCAACATTTGATGATCAACATGTAAGCACATTACAACATTTTTTTTTCCCTTTAACTGCAAATTTTGCTTTATGTAAATTTTTACATTAGCAAAAGTTTCTCTTTATATAAAAATATTCAGAAACATATATTTTTAATCTTTATAAACAATAAACTGTATTTACTTTAAATGTACTCTCTCAATCAACTTTACCAAGCAACTCAAAAATATTTTCATAATCCAAAAATTAAAAGTGAGTTGATCTTACACAGGCATTATTTCTATTAACACATGCTTCCCATATTCACTTCCAAACCGATGATTTTCAACATACTCACTTTATACATATTAAAATGGCATCCTAAAAGACTAAAGAAAAATATTAAAACTAGACCTTTAAGAAGTATTTACATTAAAATTATGAATATATTAGTATTTTTAAAAACAGTTTCTACACCCAAAGAATCATGAATAAATGTTTCTTTCTCATCACTTCTAGCTGAAAGAAGTGTCTCATAGGAAGGCAAATGACAGTCAACTCACTATCACCGTCTGTTTACACCTACTGCTTCAAGGGAAAAAATGCAAAACTTAAGTGACTTCCAAAGTTTTTCTTTATATTCATTCTATTATTTTTTCTAAATCCACAAATAAAATCTAGTTTCTAACAAGACATTGAACAATCATTTGTCTGTGTTTTTGCCAAAGGCATTATTTAAAATTAGCTCTGCTTTATCAACTCTCCAAAATTTCATCTGAATTAAAAGAATTTGGTGCATAGCTATGCATTTTAGCTAGCATTTCAGGCTATGTGTGATGCGACAGGATATGAATCCCCCATTTATTTGTTCACTCAAGTCCAAACACAACAAAATAATAGCTATTATAGCATGAGACCAGAGGATCCTACTCATGTGTTTCATCTCATTTGTATACAGTTTTAATGATTTCATTTGTCAGAGAACTGAACAAAATTGCCCCCAAATAGGCTCTTTGACTTGAATGTTTCGTTGAAACTTGAATTTACAACTAATAATGTGCTACTAATTAATATATTCATTGTGCAGAATACATCTCTTTAGACTAATAAATGGCAAAAAAGTCTTTTTTTCCCCATGAAATGCAGCAACTTCAGCTTTCTTTTTACTTTCTTCTTGTTGATTATTAGTACCTTTTTTACTCACCCTCCTAAAAACATCTTTTTTACCTGAAAATACCACTTGTCCTTAGTAAAATTAAAACTTTTATTCCTGACAAGTAATTTAATCATGCATTTTTTACTAGTTCTTGATCATAACATTTAGTTACTAGGCATCACAGCACTTTGGATCTACAAATCAAAGTAAGTGACAACTAATTGTTTTAGCTGAACTCAAAAAAACCCTGGGGAACTGGAAAACAAAATACAGTATTTCTTTGATCTTAGCCAAAAAGCAACCTGGATTTAGTGATGGGGTTATATGAAATGATTCATTAATCTCCATGTAAATCATAATAAGCAATAGTCAAAAAATCTACTCTATACAGCCTCAAGGTAAATATATCCAAGATGAAGCAGACAATCCTGTCAAGCAAGGGATTTATCTCTCCTTGCAGAAAGATAAATGATTCTTTCAGGCCCTTTTTGAGGCACCTGGGCAGCAAGCAGAGAAGAAAAGAGAAATACACTAGTCCCTGTATTTCACTGGTGTTTTGTCTGCCTGTTGTCACTTAATAATACTACAGCAACAGTCCCAGGTTCAGATGCTTTGCAAATAAGTTTCTCAAATGCTTCTTGACGACACCTTCCCCACACACACACTGTCTGCTAGAAAGCAGGAGTGAACAGCACTGCCCTGGAACACCAGTAGAGGACTGGTGCTGCCTGTCCAAGGGGTGTGCTGGGTACATTATGTTTTTTAACTCCCACCACAGTAGTACAGGTAAACAGACCAACAATCACCCTTACCCTTTAAGTCCCACACACGCCTTTTTCTTTTCACATGAAAGAGAAAGGGAAGGGCAAGAGAATGCAGCAAAATAATAAAACATAAACAAACAGAACAAGAGTAGACAATATCACCAAAGAGTTCCCAGCTCTTATGATTTTATTACAAATTTTTAGCTACTAGTTCACTTAAAATCCTAGCTATCACAGACAGGTGTTTATGTGAAAAATACACTTTCTATTTAATTTTAAACACCTTGACTTCAGGGAAAAAAAACACCAAACGAGCAAACTTCACCATGGATCAAAATCACAGAACAGTTCAACGTCTCCAAATGATTTTTATTGATCTTATTTTGCAACTTGACTTCTGATGTTGAACAGTGCAGTGTCACAAGTCTGCAATGCCCTACCATGGAAAGAATTATTCTGACTTGCAGTTATTAGAAGCTGTTGCTAAAAATTCAGATACCGTATTGAATGGACAAAGCAACAGCTTCTCAAGCCTCTCTTCCACAGCAACCTGCGTGACAGCAGCCACTTGCAGCCCGCTTTTGTTGCTTTTTTTCTCTCTTGCTGGTGATGGCAGGATGCATGATTGTGGTTAGCACGCACACTCTCTCAGTAGCTTTTCTGATGTCCTCAATAAAGGCAGAGTTTAATTAAGATGTCTTCTCATCTCCCTCAAATAGTGACTACAAAAACACAGCTTTGGCAATAACCCGTAATAGGCCGAGTGCTTTAGAACAATTTATGTTTTGAATTAAGAATATTTTCTGCTCACAAACAGAATGGTTTTAGCATCTCTTTCCCCACCTCCACAGGTTGCCAAGAAAGATCTCTTTAGAATTTTTATAGGTTTAAAATAAAGGAGGGGACTAAGTCATTAAATACATGTGTTAAGGCTTTTACCTTTCTGTTCAGATATTGATGAATTCACAATGCTAAAAGAACAATGGTGAATATGCCCATTGCATTTTAATACCATGAAAAATTAATCCTTTAACATCCACTGGAGTTTTAATTGTTAGTTTTTACCATAGGAGGTCTTTTTTAGCCTGTCATTATTTACTTCCTCTTTTGAGTAACGGTACTAAATAAGAGCCTGTTTGAGCTGGCAAGGGAATGCTTAATGGTGGGTTAGCCTCATATCAACTCACATTCTTATGGAGAATAAACTGCACTATCCGGTCAATTATCAGCCTACCACAAAACGAGTTGCTCAGCAAGTCAAATGAAAGCCAGTATTTAGAGGTATGTTCTGCTCAGATAGCATAGCATCAAACTCAATATTAACAACTGGTAGCTCCAGGCCCTTCACATCTTACTTTCTCTTTATTCCTTGCATTATCCTCCTGCAGTTTTTGCTTTTGGATATTTCAGTACTAAAAATACCACTATAAATCAGGCATCCTTTCTTTTTAAGATTTCTGGTGCTCCAATAATCACCATGATTTTTCTGTCATTCCTGGCATGTTGATGCTATGATCAACATTTTTTATGAATCTTCTCTCCCATCTGTTAAACTTTATTTGAAATAGTAACAGCAGTTATGATGTGCATTAGGATTTTAAAACCCCCAAACCCCCCAACAGCTGCAGCCCCCAGATTTCTTGCGAAGTTGGAAAGCAAAGCACCCACCCAAAGCACAGAGTTTCTCTCCCACTCCAGACCCATCTCCCACTTAGCTTGTAAGGTCTGGAAAGCGTAAAAGGCCACTTTTCCTGACTCCTCACACAGAAGTACCTTGACAATAGTGTTAAACAATATGTGTTGTTTGTTTTGGACTGGGATTCCTGCAGTTTCTCCTGCTGAAGCCACTCTACCTTGTATAATAATTAAATACCCACCACAGTCAGGATTAGAGACCATCCACTAGACCACAGTTCAAAAAAGCCTTTGTTGACTTTAGCACAGAAGCCCATTGGTGCGTCAGATTAATGTTTGGATACTATTCAAAACTTCTGTCAGTACTATTCAGTATTCTAGAAACATTTGCACTAGGCTGTTCAGTTCCAGAAGGAGGGACCAAATCCTATGTGAAATGACATTTCCTTTTTTGATTCTCAAGTATCATCACAGTTCCTGCTGTGATGCTTTTCCCAGTTTCCAAAAGTTGCCTTTTTCTCAAACCTATTGTTTAATTGCAACAGTAATCTAACAAGTGCAGATGATCTCATTACACTCGTTTTCCCTTGTTTTTCACAAGTTTTGCATTGTCATTCCAGCACATAAAAGTGCAGGATCCTCTGATACACGTTATACAATCACAAAAGCAAGCTTCCTAAAGCAAGTACACAGCCAACAGGGAATTCAAAATGCAGAATTCTGTGCTTCATTTAAAGGTGGTAAAATCCTAAAAGGCATCTAAAACTGTAATGTTCCTTCATTATTAAACTCTTCATCTGTTCTTATGATACATCTCTTGCATTCAAAAGCTTTATACTCTTCTAACTTCTTTATTATTTTGACTGTCCTGTCATCTGGTGTCTTCAATGTTTCAAAGTTTCTGATCCTGTTGGCTTTACTTTCTCTCACTGTTAATAGGAAATTATTAAAAAAAGACACATATGCTAGTGCCCCCTGTTTTTAATAGTGTTTCCAGTAACTCATAATACACATCAGAAAACTAAAGTTTAATTAAAAACTTGAAATAAAAATATTTTTTAAAGAAAGTTTTACTCTATTCAGGACAGAGGGGAAAAGGACATTATGTGACCTTAGAAAAGCAATAGCTTCCATTATTCCCTGTTCCCATAAGTAATAATAGTAGTTATTCTGAAGCGCAGTGGCTTTGTGAGCCTATTTCTCTGTGCTCACTTATTTTTCTGTCCTCACAATGATTACAGGGCACTCGACTAAGGTGTTTATTTTTACCACTACTTTTTGTCCATTCATGCCTCACATCACAAGCTCATCTCCTGCAGAACCTCACTTTGAGAGCACATTGAGGAGAGACAGAGTCCTCCGACGTTCCTGCGTTGTCATTGTCATCGGCACTTCCACAGAGCTGATGAAATTTCTTGGTAAACTATGAAAGCGGGTCAGAGTTGTGCAAAGTGGTTGCTTTTCTTGAAAGCCCAGCATTGTACCCTTTGTATTGGCGTCCTTGCCTTTGTAGTGCGGATGTTTTTATCTTAACTGCAAAATGCGCTCCCTTCCATTTGTGTGCACTGATGTTTTGTCTCTAGGTCTTACAATACATTTCAAACTACATGAGATTTGCTTCTTGCTACATGGTTTTACTTGAACAAATTTGATCATCAATAGAATTACAGCAGGGATAATTTATATCTGTTCAGATTCACAAGATGATTGCATGTAATAGAAGTTGTCTGCAGCATAATTGTTAAGTCTCCTTTACCAGCCATATTATTTTTGAGGGTATTTGTTAGAAAGGAAAGAGGTTTAGGTTGTCAAAGAAGACCATTATTCCAAAATCACAATTTTACATGGGAATAGTAGTTTAATTTTAGTAACTTCATTTAATATTTGCATTTATCTTACTACTGGACTATATTGTACACCTTCAATGTGTCTGATCATTCAAAACATGGATTTGTTGGGAGATTTCTCCCTAACTGCTAGCTTCCACTGTTGACTAATGTTTCTTCTAATACACTAAAATTCAATGATCTCTAATTTAGCTTCCACTGTTGACTAATGTTTCTTCTAATACACTAAAATTCAATGATCTCTAATTTCTTAATATCTAAAATAGTTGATGTTATACACAAAAATATTGAGAAGAAGCTGGCCTCTACTCTCAGGCTTACTTAGGTAGCACTAATCACAGTTTAATGCATTTAATTGTTCTCTGACACTCTCTGACAAAAAAATCTTCTTTGAAACTAAGTTCACTTTCTCAAAGTTTACTTTTGAAATGCTAAAAATTCTATTGTCTAAGGTTTTGTGTTACAGCAGTCTTGCTTTTACAATTTTTATTTATTCTTTTAATTTTATATAGTCCTAAAAAATATCCTTTAATGAATCTTCTCAACTTAGGTAAAGTAATTTTCTAGTTTTTTTGTATAGGACTCCTTTTAATAACTTAGTTTTACCTGGTATCAACATCTTAGTTTTACCTGGTATTTTCTTGCTTCTGAATTCTGTCAGTAAAACATTAACATCAACAAAATATTGCTTTACATTTCTCTTTAAAACAAAAACATTAAACACTAGATCCCAAAGTTATGTAATTTCTGTGTCCTCAATTTTTGAATAATCTCCACTTTGCTAGCTTCCCATAAAAAGGCCCTGTGAAAGGCCAAACTTTATTTTAGTCACATTTCAAAAATACAAAAGCACCACAATGCTACAGATTCTATTACCATTTAACTTGTGTATAAAATTTGACTAATGCATTGCCCTTTGATTCAGCAAATAAATAGGTTTTAAAAATGAGATTTCTCTAAAGATGTCACTGAATATTGAAAGCATAATAGGATGGGCATAGATGACCTTTCCAAACATAACAATGTTTTCCATATAACTGCTAACTTACCAAAGAATTAATTTGGTTCTCCCTTTCCTAGATAATTCATATTTTTAGAACATTATTTTTCTTTTTAGAGTCTTGACTATTTGTGGCCTGCATGCTGCATCCCAAAGCAATGAAATATTTGAAGTCAATTCTATTTCTTTCACCAAATGACTTAGAATTAAATTTGGAATGCACCTAAATAATCTATTTTTAAAGTATTTGAAACTACCATGGTAGTACGCAATGGAGAGAGGATAGCAGAATAATTTGCAATGCTAAGTATAAAATCTTAAACCACACTCCATTTTCTATTATTGCATACAGGAAGTTTCCATAATACCAAGTGGCAGGGGTCCTTAACTTGTTATTAACTTCATTTAATTCTTGCCAGAATGCATAAAAGCCCACAAAATTAAGTAGTATATTTCCTCTGCTTAGATACGCAGCTTTTGAAAGGCACACATGAAGTGTGTTATATTTATTATATTTACTTTTACTTTCTTGCCAATGGCACAAAATATTGAAAGAAGCCATTTACATTACTTTGAAGAAATTTTACATTTTCATCTACTGACTAGCCTCAGAAGTAGAGGCAAACAGATACATTGCACTGCCCATTACCTGGGACAAAGGAGATTGTACCTAGTTATAAAGTAGTAACTAAGAATTGCAATATATATTCTATAAAATCATAGAATCATTTAGCTTGGAAAAGACCTTTAAGATCATCAAGTCCAACCATAAACCTAGCACTGCCAAGTCCACCATTAAACCATGTCCCTAAGCACTACATCTACACATCTTTTAAATACCTCCAGGGATAGTAACTCAATTGCTTCCCTGGGCATCCCATTCCAATGCCTCATAACCATTTTGATGAAGAAATTTTTCCTAACAACTTTCTTAAACCTCCCCTGGTGCAACCTAAAGACATTTCTTCTTGTCCTATCCCTGGTTGCCTGGGAGAAGAGGCTGACCCTCACTTTGCAACAACCTCCTTTCAGGTAGTTGTAGAGAGCAATAAGGTCTCCCCTGAGTATCCTTTTCTCCAGGCTGAACAACCCCAGCTCCCTCAGCTGCTCCTCATAAGATTTGTTCTCATATGTCACAGACTCATTGCAGAGCAAAGACACTTGGTTTTCTTTGATAGCCGAACAACATATAAGCCTTTCCTGGTGCAGCAGATTCCAAATATCTCCTAATGTAGCAGTCTCAATTTTTACTGCCACCACCATGAAGAGGTGTATTACTACATTTTACAAAATTTCAAAAAAATCACAAATTGTCATTTCCAACATAGCTGAGTAGACTGAGATGAAATATGTGCGGATTTAAGCAGATAAATGTGAAAGCAAACAGAAACATGGCTTCTTGTTCTTTTTCATCAGTGCAAACAATGTAAACTCCTGATTAATAAAACAATAAAAGCATTAAGTTGTGACCAAAGACAAATAAACTTGTTTGATACTTAAAAAAAATCCAGTCACTCAAAAAGAAACAAAGAAATACCAAGTACCAAGGAAGCTGATAAATTAATTACATCTTAATTTACTGTTAAAAGATGCACAAAGCACAGGGATTGCTTGTTTTCTTTATATCTGACAGAAAGCATTTGCTATGAAAAATATGGATCACTATCCAAAAAGTGGAAAAGTCAAAATTTTCCTTATATTTTTCTATATTATTATTTAAGCCTTATGCTTTAACATAAATCCTCACTGTCAAATCATGTCATTCACCAACACTGTCTGGACAGATTTGTTTACGAATACATAAAGTCTCAGCAAAATGAGAACTGTTAAACGCAAATTACATTTCAGTCCTCTTCATGAACAAGTATTATTACTGAAAATACAGGACTGCAAAGATATGTGGCCAGGATGAAAGGGAAATAGATTGAGAAAAAGATAATCCCATTGTGAAAGGGAAATAAATGTATTTTCATATTTGTTATTAGTTAGGAACAATCTTTATTTTTTTCTGTATAAAGCAAGATTACAGAGGTCCCATCAGACAAGCTGGTTTGCACTGTTAATATGAATAAATACCGTATTTATTTAGAAAAATATTAATTTGTGTAGGAAAGCATGAATGCAATAACATTAATTCATATGGAATATCTACAAAAGAATTTTTAATATCATATATGCAGTACCATTAATAATTATGTAACATTTTTATAATTTTCAATTGCTCTTTCACAAAGGGTTGCTATTTTCAGTTTAATTTCCAAAATCTTTAACAGCAACAGAAATGAGAGCAAGGCAAATCACTAAAAAAGTATAATTGAGGATTTACTGCTTTCTTTTTTAAAAAAACCAAAAAACCAAAAAAACCTCCAACTAATTGATATACACAAGAAACATCAGGAGTTATAGGAAGCAGATTATTCAGAACTGCTTGAACCATAAAATAGGAAGTCATACCAAATATTTCAGCTATTCTTTCAATTTTGCTGTGTAACTAAGTGTGACTCTGAAATACTATTTAACCAGGGACCCACTGAAGAAACAGCAGACATTTTCCTATACTTTATTCTACCATACACAAAAGCACTTGTATGTTTTATTTGCAAGAATCCAGTGAGATGGAGAGACAGAAAGAGAAGCTATGCATGGCTGCTTTGGTTTTCTGAGACCACATTTTCCCCAAATCCTCCCTGTGAGAAAGATGAGAGTCTTGTTCAGCCTACGGACTGCAAGGCATCATAAACTTTGGTATTAAACAAAATTTAGAGATCTTAAGAGAAGCAGCTTGGAAAACTGATCTTCAGCCAGTGCAACAAGAAAATAATCCCCTGTACTTGAAGAACAGAACCTGTACCATTTCTGATTCAGAATTATAGACTCGTTTCTTCTATCATCAGTATGAAAGAGCCGTGCCTCTTTACTGGAGATGCTCCCTCCTTATTTTTTGAGTTCAAGGTTAACTAGGGCCATGACTTCAAGGTTTTTTTTATCTTCTCCCCAATTCTGCTATCCAAGAAAACTTGGAAGATAGAGAAAGAAAACAAACTCTTATGAAGTTACATGACCCCTTTAAGGGCTTTAAGGAAATCTGTAGATTTTGACACTGATGATACAGGACAGATCACAGAAAATTGTGACAGGCAGTCACTCAGCAAATCCTTTTGGAGGGAACTCAGCACAAGTGTTGCCACCTTGCTTCTCTGGCTCTTGCTTGAGGCTGACTCTAGCAAGAAAAGAATGGCTATAAGTGGCAAATTCCTAATGCTCCTAGAGGGAAAAAAAAAATCCACAACAGAATACAAACACACACACACAAAAAAAAACCACCAAAAAAAAACCCAAAACAACAAAACCAAATCATTTATCCCACCTAGATTAATCTGTTTCTCTTGGAAAGGCTATTTAGTACAGAATTTTTAGCTAGTAACCAGAAACTAAGCAGAACTACACTCAGCATCTATGAGAAAATGAGCAGAAACAGCTCAGGTCAACTCAATTATTTACTCATAAGGAGTAAATCCTCCAATTCAGAGCCTTTTGATGATATGATGAAGCCACAGCAGAGATTACCCCAGTCTCTCACTGGCACCATGAAATAAACCTATTGTTCACCTACAAAACCCAAAAAGTATTCCATACAGTTTCACAAGTTTGCAAACGTTTGTTGGCTTTTAGAGGCCCTCAAAGTTGGTTCATGCTTTGATGGAGACCTACCCAAAAATACCTCAAAAACACCGAAGGGGCTTTCAATCTCTACATATAATTTTATTAGAACATAAACCACAATAAACAGCTTTTCAATATATAACCTGAAAGTAAAATAAGCAAGTTTTATGAGAAATCTCCCATCCTGCCTGGTCCATATTTGCAGTGACTTCATGAACTGTTTTTTCATCCTGCTTTGCCTCCAGTCCATCTCCCTCACCACTGAGTACTGGCTACCTATCACATGTACTTTTTTTAACCTGTTCAAGTGACAGGCTCTCTTTGCTTTGTTTCTCACATCCTGTCCTTCACTCCCTACCTGCTGTACCCTTCAGTCCTGCATCCCAGCTGTACATCTCCAACTACGCTGAGCAGTAAAGAGGACATAAGACAGCCCTCCTCCCTGCTGCCTACTCATGTTTTAACTTTAATAACAAAATGGGATTTTAAACTTAAACAAGTAAAACAAATATGCCATCAGTCATGGATATCCTCCTTCACAAATCTATAAAAATACTCAAGTTCTCTTTAGGCTAACTATGCACTTAATAGAAGCTACAAATTCCACCTTGTAGGTACCAGGAAACAATACGCAGTCTATAATTTCTGCTTGTATAAACAGAAGTCTATCAGCACATTGAGCCAAAGCCACCAGCAACTTCATCAGTTATCACATGCATTTTGCAGAGTAGTGAGTCAAACTGAAAATCCATAGCAGTTCCAAATGTGTATTTTCTCTCAGGATGTGTAATACAAAACTGGCAAAAATACCCCAAAACTGAAACATATTCCTCAAGTCTGCTGAGCCGCAACACTTCCATGATGATGGCTCCTCTCTTCACTGTCTGCTTGGCCAAAAAAGTTACACCAGCATCATTCCTTGTCAAGTCTAGCATAATCTCTTAATTTATTGCAGATGTCCAATTGTGTGTGTGAAGACACAGTGGCTTAGCAACTGACATTCCTCTGACCAGGTATAGTCATCTGCCCCTGAACTAGTGATCTTGAGTGGGAAGAAAATGGCAGTTCTAGATATGATTTCCCTCATTCTGAGGACAGGTCAAAACTACACTGACTGAATTACACCCAAGAGAGCTTACTTATCCACCCAAATCATCTCTCATATGCTCTTTAGCCCTGTTCACCCTCTGGAGACACTAATGCTCTCAAGCCTTTGGATGAGCCTTTCCTCTGCAGGACTCGACTCCAGACCCTGTAACACTATCTGTTTGGACTAGACTTATGGTGTGACCCAGACAGCCACTCATCTGTTCTTATGTTGTGTTAGGAGACCCAACTATACTATAAAAATGCAGCCATATGGGCTCAAATAAAATTAAACTGGTTTGCTTAGCATCCTCATCTCTCAGCTGCTGACTGATCTCACACCACAGCTTCCACTCCACCCGTTACTTTTAAGTTTTACAGAACATACATCTTCAACTAGCATGTTTTAAACGGGAACCAAGAGCAATTTCATTTTCCAGATGCGTTTGCTGGTACTGCAGCAGGACCTTGTAAGCCCCAGTGAAGACTGGGATGCTACCATGCAAGCCACCACTCAGAGCAGCCAACAGCTATGCTCCTAATGAACAAATTGCAAGCTGTTCTGAGTATTAATATTAAACTCTCTTTAAATCTCTTACATTTCCTGCACATTTATTATACCGACAACTTAAATGTTACCTGAAGCTGAAAGATTAGAGGTGGAGAAGCAGGAAATTTGTCCCCGGGATTTCCACAGCAACTTTTGCCCGTGCCTGGTGAGGCTGCAGCGACAGCACCGTATGAGCCACAAGGGGCACAAATTTGTCTCTGTAATAATGTCCTAGTGAATAATGCCTTTGACTGAATGTCCCAGCTTTCTTTAGCATCACAACCCAGGGCCTGAGCTTTCTACAGCCAGGGCCAGGCTGGCAGCTGAGGGCCGGCCACGCAGCTGCCCAGGGTGCCCCTGGGCCGTGGGCTGGTCAGCAAGCAGGCACGCTAACTTCAAAACCCTGCATTGACTCAGTGTAGCATAAAAAAAACTCACTGCCTGTCTCTTTCTCCATTTCTAACCCTGAGGGGCTTTTACTTGGGCTGTTTGATGTGCCTCCCTACACCGTGACTGGAGGTGCCGCTTGTGCTTCATGTGTAACATGGCAGGTGAAACGCTGCAGGGTTTAATATCATATCGCATCTCCAGCACATATTTATATACACTTCAGAAACAATCTAGCATAGTACAAAATGCCTAACACTTTTACTTTGCTTTTACTCAAGCCTGCAGTGAGGAAAAAATAACCACAAAAACTAACAAAAAAGCCCCCAAACAAACAATAAAAACAACCCAGAAAGGATATTATTAATTCAGAAAGCTGTCCAAAATTAATCTGCTTTCTTTTCAACAGAGCTTACATTATAGTGGAAGTCCATGTTTATTTTTCAGAGGCCTTTGATGTAGTTCTCTATTTCTATACTCAAATACAGCAGAAATCTCCAACATAAATCTTGTTCAGATTTGACGCACAAGCCAAACTCCCTTTTTGACACACAGGGAGGAGGGACATGTATGGGCCTTGATTACACTCTTCACTAAAATCTGTGCCAGTGGCCCCATCAAGTGGATCACATTTGATTTTTCTAAGAAGAAATTATTTTTAGCTATATGCAAAGCGTGGCTTTACCAGAGGAGGAAAGGAGAAAGAGAAGGGGAAAATTTGCATCACTCCAACTAACACACTGTCAGCTGGATGCTGCCCCAAAACTCACCCATCATCTTTTTTGGTGCACATTTTGTGGACAAACCAGAAATCTGCTGCTTTATAACGAAAGTGTCGCTCCAGGTGTTTGTAGGGAACATATCAAGACAGATAAGGAAACGCAAGACACTGGAAAGCAGCTTAGCCATGGCTTTGCTTTCCAGACAAGACTCGGAGATGCTGGGCCATTCCCCACCTATGGTGACCATACGGCCCCTGCCACTGAATTGTCAAAGCAGAGGGGTTTTTCAGCAGGTGCTGCCTTGTTAAGTAGAGAAGTAGTGGCAACCCACCTTACTGAAAGGAACTGACATACACGGCTCAGAAACTATTTATGCCGTATGACTTCAGGTTTCTAAGATGAGCACCCTCACTCATGCTCTGAAAGGTCGTAAACTACACAGGGTGCCCAGTGCTAAAGACAGATGTCTGAGGTTGGATGATGCGAATTAAGGAACCATGGTGTCACCAGGATGTCTGCAACTAAAAACAGACTTGGATCTGAGTCTCCATAGCACCAGCTGGAAGTAGGACGACTAGCCTTTGTTTTAAGAACCAAGACCTACAAAATAGTTTTCTAGTTTAAAAAATAAAATATTCAACACTTGTTTCAAAATTGGAAAAATAATATCAATAAAAATTGTAAAAAGCCTATTTTGAAAATAAAAGGCTTACTCCAAATTGCTTCCAGGTTCACACTTTCCCCCCTACAAAAGGCAATATGGTTAAACTATCATGTCTGCGAAGACTTTTGTTGCTTTGAGATGTTTTGTTGCATTTTAGAATCAACAAGCCTGAAAAAAAAAGTGTCCTTAAAAATAGCCCTGGCCCTACGAATTATCCCATCTAAAGCAAAGAGACACACAAACTCTTTCCTCCTGAGCTAAAGAAATTGATCCTGTGGCTTCTGGTTTCACTTACAAGTTCTGATGTATATGAAAGAACCCAAAACCTAAAGACCTCATCATAGATGTATGCCCATAGATGTACGAGTTTCATGTGCTCAGAAAGGACAAGTGTCCGCTATTGAATTACCTTGGCTACTTACTGAAATCTCCAGATGTCCAGCTCTAATGAAAAGAAAAAGTTAGCTTTTTCAATTCTGCAAAAGTTAGGATTTTGTTTCTGCCCCAAATTGCATCACAAGTGGCCTCTGCATTTCTACTTTGCATTTTTAAATTTTAGAACACTGAATATTTTGGCATAAATATTTTAAAAGCCATATAGTTATTCATTGCAATTATTTTTCAAGTCCAAAGTAAAGACAGGCTGCTTCCATTACATCTAGGTTAAAAAAAACCCTGGGGTATTTACCCATTGTAGATGGGTTGGATGGGTTCTGTTGATTACAAAATTCTGTAGACTCTAATGAATACAAAGTTACTCCAGGAACTCTAGCAGCTTGAAGAAGGTGAGGATGGCCCCATGGGCAAGAGGTCTCAGTCAAGAGAGGAGTATGGGTCATACTCCGCTGAAGAGGAGACTGGGCTGATCCAGAGCACTGGGGAACATTCCTGGAGGGCGATGAGCACTGGCCTCATATTGCAAAGTCACAGAAATAAGACCTTGTGTCAGTACATCTCCAGGCAGAGCCTAAACACAGGAGATCAGAATCACCCTCACTTTACAGATAGCAAAACAGAAGCACAAAAAGGACGGGTGGTTTGTCCAAAACAGTAATAAAAACGAAGTTTTCTGCATCCTAGTCCAGGATGGAGATGCCCCTACCAGGCTAGACAAAAGGATTTAATATGCCTGTAAAAGACACAATTAACTATTGAATAGAGAGAAACTGCTATTTACGGGCATGTCAGAGGCTAATTACTACCCTGAGTTTTACATTAAATTGAATGGTTTTATTTGTGTAAAACAGTATTAATCCCACTGTTGAGGCAAATGGAAGGATTTTAGCAGAGGAATTTAAAAGGGAGGAAGTGAAGGCAAGGGGAAAAGCCTTGCCACTGTTAATAAAATAAATAGATGTCAGTGCAAATAGACATCACTTATTAGAAGCTTTCTATCCGTGTAGCAGAATGACGGCTTATAAAATCTTTCCCCAGTGCTTTAATATCCAGTGATGAATGCAACTGGAAGGGAAAAAAAATTAAAAAGAAACACTTGTCAACAGTTTCCAAACAATTCCAAAGAAAATAATCTGCTTTAAAATTATATTTTCGACAAATTACACTAACTACTGGGTATGTGTTGTTCAGAATAAATAATTTCTCAGTGGAATTACCTCATTTGAAAAGTCACAAAACGGTACACTCTAAATAGTTCTAAGACTTTTCTTAAACTCATGAGACTTTTAAAGCTGAATAAACTGGAAATTAGTATGAAGATTACTGTAAGTAGTGTTGGGACACCAGCAAAAATCTAAAATGTTGAATTTCCCAAAATTTCCTAAATAACTAAACATTAGTAAATGCTTAAGGTTTCTTCCACAGAAATGGCTATACTCTTGTCATTTTAAAAGAAGAGAAATGTTGGTGATTAGAGTTAAAATTCAGATAATTAGAATTTTTTGGATCAATACAAGTGGAATGGAGGCAACTGTAGGTAAATGTTGGGGAATTTTAGACTTCAAAAATCTACTTATTCTACCATAAACCACTCTTCTTTCTTTAGAAATCCAACTTCTCTGTGAGAAAAGAATCCATTTTCCTCCTCAGCTCTGCTAAGAGCTGAAGACTTAGGGAAGCTGAGCTGCCACAGTGCAAGACTCCCAAAGGTTCAGGCTCACAGCTCCACCATGCAGCCTGCTTTCTGTCCAGGCACTGGAGACTGAGAGGCTTTCAAGAGGCAAAGAAATGTATTTTGTTGCCTGTAGAACTGTTGAGGTCTCAGCTCTCCCCAGTCCTGCCACGCAGCATCTCAGGAACCAGAAGCAAACTACTTCTGGAGCAGACTCTATGACTGGAGTCATTAAGACTTCATAAATCTGATCTAGTCCTTCTTCACAGCTAGGAGACCCATCTATTTCAGGATGCCATGAATTACCCCTTCAAAATAAATAAATGACAATAAACACAGCCTGTCATGGTTTAACCCCAGCCAACAGCTAAAAACATGCACCACTCACTCACTCCCCTCACTTGGGATGGGGAAGAAAATCAGAAGAGTAAGAAAAAAATCGTGGGTTCAGATAAAGACAGTTTAATAGGTAGACCAAAAGCCATATATAATCACATGTAATGGTTATTATTCGGAAAGACAAACACCATAATTCCAAGCATCCTTACTCTTCTCTTCCCCCAGTTTTATAGGCTGAGTATGATCTCACATGGCATAGAATATCCCTTTAGTCAGTTGGGATCAGCTGTCTTGGCTGTGTCCCCTCCCAACTTCTTGTGTGCTTCCAGTCTTCTCACAGGTGTGAGAAGCAGAAAAGGCCTTGAGAATTTAGCAATAATCAAACCCACTAGAGCACTATCACACTACTTTCATCCCAAATCCAAAACATAGCCCAACACCAGATACTAGCAAGAAAGTTAACTCCATCCCAGCTGAAACCATGACACAACCAAAATGTGAACATATAAATTGCTCAAGCTTTGCTATCTACATATCAAGAATTTGCATTCAATCAGGCCTACTTCAGCCCGATCATCTAGAGAAACTCCATGATCACTAATTCATTGGTTGGAAAACATACTTTGTTTTTCCTTGAACTACAGTGGAATGAGAATATCCCAGAAAAATATTCTGATTCAGTGGTAAATGACCAGAACAAATAATTGATTATTCAACAGATGATTGCAATGAAACTTCTCTGAGAAGTGTTATGAGTCATCTGAATCCAGTCAATACCAAAATCCTTTGAAATGCCATCCTGAAGAATTTTTCAAAGCTGGCCTTAACAGAAGATTGCATGCTACTAGGGATAACAGGAAAATTTCCATGCTTAGTAACTCTGGTTCTCTCCAAAGAGCTTAAGATGACCACCTTATAGTCAGAAGTCTAAAGAAACACATGGCAATAGTTAAACTTTTCCTGAAGGATATACCTGAAGAGAAACAGACCCTCTGCCTTTGTGGCACTCACCTGCAGCACTTCAGAAGAGTACTTACTTCTCTGTCCTACTTAGTATCTGTCTTATGCAGTTTCCTTAAGAAACAAGTTTATGAGATCCTTCAGCAGCAGCTGAAGAGCATAAAGACCGAGACCCTTATCATAATGTACTGGTAATAGTACAGGTGCCATGGATATTCAGATAGCCCAATTTATGTCCAAAATCAGCATATGGGTGCAAGAAAATGAAAAAAGTAAACCTCAAGGGGATGAAGTTTATGCCTTTTCTTAGCAGAAAATGCTACTAAGACACTGAAGAGATCTCTTTTGTTTTGAGTATCTGTCTAGCAAATATTAAAAAAACGGCTGATGAAATACAGATTCTCCTGCACTCTGCAGTGATCCTCTTTTCAGCTCATCAAAGAAGAATGAGCTTCCAGCTCTGCAGCTGTCCTACAACTACCATCACTCCGCACCACCAAACACCCCCTGATCATGTCCTGGCATTGATAACAAATATCAGTCACTTCTTAATCTGAGGCAATGGCTTTTGCAAAAACTTTCCAGCTAGAATCAAACAGAAAATAATGTTCCTGCCTTGAAATCCTTTTTCAGGATAAATCCCAGAACAAAGCTTTCTTCAAGAAAAATTAAAAAGAAGGGGAAA
Source organism: Scolopax mira (assembly GCA_004320125.1). Classification (NCBI taxonomy): domain Eukaryota; kingdom Metazoa; phylum Chordata; class Aves; order Charadriiformes; family Scolopacidae; genus Scolopax; species Scolopax mira. The sequence continues at coordinate 10,427 of BJBW01000641.1, read as the reverse complement.
AGCACACCAGAATCACTCATACAGGAATAACCAGTGGCCTGGCAATCAGCACCCACCGGAGGTTCAGGTTAAAGGCTTTTTTGTCTGAACCAAAGCAATCAGAAGCTCAGACTTGAAATGTCCACATGGCAGGGGAGTGCTTGAGCCACAGAGCTGCTTGTTACACCCTGGGGTTTAAAAAAAAAAAAAAAAAAAATCTCCAGCCTCAAAATACTTTTCCAACAGAAATGTTAACAAAGCTACACTGTTCTGATGGAAGCTTGGCATTTGGCCAAACCTAACAGAAAAGTAAAATGGTTTCAGGTAAAAGCAAAATATCAGTCCAACAACCTCTATGAGAAGGTCACATAAAATGTAGCTCATCTGCCTAGCAAGAAGAATTACTGCAGACGTGACAATTTTATGCTGCTTCTTTCCCCTGATGATGACATACAGTCCTAAAGAACTGCTTCATTTTTTTTTTTTTTTTAAAAAAAGCAATTAGAGTTATAAGCATAAGGAACAAAGCAAAATGCAACTGAACATGGCAAAACAGAAGGTCACTGGAACAAGTCACAAAATAAATTACCCAGGTCTTCTAAACAATATTTTCTACATTAGGGCAGAGTTTTGCTACTGTTACAACAGGAATAGACAATCTCAAAGTTAGTGCACAGACATGTGTGCCCTGTTCCACCCTCTCCTGCTTACCACTGTCATCACTACTTTGTCATTATGTGAGAACATAAAGGGGCACAAACCCTCACAAAATTTATGTTCAGTAGAGCTACTAAAAATAAATCCTAGATAAATGAAGCAATTTCATTTGTTTAAACATAGTCTTAACTCATTTTTCTAAACCATGGACCATACTTATCTCTGCTTTCTTTTAATGATGACTGGAGCTTTCTCAGTTACACAGCTCTTGGTGTTATACCCAATATGTTGCTGTGCTTCCATATCTGTAGTTGAACATGTTTGCTTATATTTGATAGTGCAAATCCTCTAAGAATGTAAGCTAGAAGACCAACGCAACATACTGAAATCTGTCTGGCTGCCAAACATGACTCAATTTACTAAGCATCCCGTAAAACTTCCACCAACAGAATGTTTTCAATTATACATATTAAATCAAGTCTGATTCTTTAAGAGACAAATAATAGCTTGACTACTGTTGGGGGTTTTCTTAAAGCTTACAGTCAAATGAAACCTTCCAGCATTTATTTCTAACAGGCCATAGCAGCTTAATAAACCAACCGGTATCTTTCCTTATATTCCAAGTGAACATGAACTTGAAGGCAGATGTATTTTTGATTCACCTTTAAGTTATATAAAGACAAATATTTGCAGAGATAGCTTTATCCTTTGGAAAGAGAAAATTACCCATTTTTAATTGCAGCAGAAAATATTTTTATTCTTCTTTCAAAACTGTGAAATAAGTAACCTTGTATTTGCAAGATTATTTAGACAGATACATTAGTTATAACTTTCTTCCCTCTAAAAGTTCATAAAATTAATACTAAGGTCATCCTGTTTTCTCAAATAGAAAAATACAAACATTTCCACAAATATTATTTTTCCCCCTCAAATCCCTAAAGTACAAAGAACAAAACCTTCCCTTTAAAACACATAAATTACAGGAAATACAGCGTACAGGCTTCAGTGTCTCTCACTACATCTCACATAGCTTGTGTGGTTCTATCCATCCTCCCTCAGCTTCCCTTCCCTTGGAATATCTGATTTTTGTGAATCTACTAAGGATCATCATGAATGAAATGCAGTATTCTTTCACTATCAGTCAGGTGTGTTTGGGAAGAAGAAATCAGGGACAAAAAAAGTCTAAAAATGGAAAGGTGTGATGAAAAAATGAAGGCAACCCATTGCACATGATAAGGGGATTTGAGGCAGTGTCATATATCTTACGTGATCTAAGATTACACTAAGTTCACTTTATATGGCTTAGCCAAACTAAACCAAAATTAACAGCATGGACCATACTGCAATTTTTACCAGTTCATTCCTCACTCAGTGGTCCAGTTCAGCAGCAGTGTAGAAAGGGGTCAGGTGCAGATAGGAAGGAGAGGGTCATAAACGTCCTAAATGTTAACAGCCCTGACATTCCCACAGTTAAAGCTATACCATTAAAACATACAAAGGTAAACAATGTCAGAGGGACATCAGTTATTGCACAGAATATCAATTCATATATCAATTAATGCACAGAATCATACTTTTGCACAGCACTAAATGCACGATTTCCTTATCAAAAGCCTTTCATGTACCTGCTACTGCCAGGGCTACTTCCAATGTACTGCAATGGCTGTTCTCACAGCCTTGCTTGCTAGTCCTAGGGGTGAACTCAGAATGAGGAGCGAGTTGCAGTTTCATGGGCTAAAATTAAAATCTCAGTCTGGAAAGATACATGTAACTTCTGCACATACAGAAATTAGCAAAATGGAATCAAAGTCTCGGATTTTGTTTGCCGAAACCTGTACAAAAGTTGGTTATGGTTGTCAGCAAGTTGCAAACTTGCAGTCCCAGAACCAACTGGCTATATTTTATTTTCCCTTTACAGAACTGAAACTAATTCTAACTACCTCCGTTTTATTAGCAGAATAAGAAAAGGTTTGTTTTTTTCTTTGTATCAGTGATATACAGTAAAAATATCAGTGAAATAAATAGAAATTTTAAAAATATCAGTTAAATACACTGGCTATACAGGGATAAACCTGAAGTTCAGAGTTGTTTTGCTGCGTTTCTGTATTGTTCATCTTTAATGTCTCCCCACCTGTAGCAAGCCTGACTTTTCTGCCAGCTCCACCCCACTGACCGAATTGACATAATTGCTGTCAGGTAGTTGGTTGTCACAAACCAACTGTTACTCCCCTTGGTCGTGTGTTTTGATACATGAAACTGCAAGATCATGGCAGATAAGAAGCATTACAGAACTAATAATATAAAAGTTAAAGCCTGGATATTTCATGTTACAGCACTTTCTGAATGCCTTGTATACTTACAATAGTTTTTTAGATGGAAGAAAATATGTACAGCTCATTTGTTTGGGTCTTTTTTATCCCCTTGGGTAATCAGGTGTCTTAGCAATATGTCTACAGTAGTGGCCAGTCAACATTTTGACTGAAAATGCTGTTCTGACAAAAGAAAATACAGCATGCTTTGCAGTGAAAAACTCCACAAACCTAAATGTTGGTTCGTTTTCACAGATGACCTTAGCAGTCATTTTCTGACAAGCTTTGTTTAATAAGTTGTTGGTATTACTACTCCTTTGATTTCCAAGCCGAAGCTTTGAAGCAGCCAGAGTAGTTTCCAATGCACTGCTATGTCCTTCTGTGGGGAGATGCTTTCCAAGCAGACCACAAAGCACTTCAGCTCTGGTTTGAGGTTTTGAATGGCCTCAAGGTGTGGGCCCAAGGAAACATGCCTTCCAGCTGTCTAAGCTTTGTCACAGCAGAGCCAAGGATAACTATGGCCTCACTTCCAACAGGGAGTCATATCCTTCTCCTCAAGAGTTCAGATAGTCGTGGAAGGAACATCACCACCTTACACACTTGCCACAGTAATTACTTAAGTATCTGGAGCAACCTTAACATCCAATATCATAACTGATCTACATGTGTTATCTATCTATAGCTGCATCCTGTTGCTAGGATATGGAAAAAACAACTTCTTCCCTCCCTTCTACTGTTTTTTTCTAATTTAATTTGCAGACACATAGTTACCCAAGCAGTATATGAGCACTATGGTATCTGTTTCACTGCTCCAAATGGAGCAAGAGGTGAGATCCAGCACTGGTTGGTCTTAACTGTAGTGACCGAGCAACAGCCTCATGGCCAGCCTTTCTGCAGCCTTACACTCTCAATGCAGAAGGATGACAACATAAATCCTTGTGACTCCAAATGGCAGGACTGAGCAACTGCGTATTGGGATGGTCGGAGAACAATCCCATTCCCTTTCAAAAGCCTCTCTGCTGAAGTCTGCAGGCAAAAGTGGTGGCAGGGGGCTTTCAGAGCTATAGATATTCATGTTTCTCCTTCCCCTGTGGGAATGCAAATAGGAAAATTTCTGTCTTGCTCCAAATATAGAGTCTGAAAGACCTCAATAAAGAAAATCTATTCAATCTTTTCAGCTTCCGCTGAAATAAGAGCTTAGATACCAGTAAATAAATAGACAAAGTAACACTATTCAGAATTAGCTCAGTGATCAACTGCCTCACAATTGTTTAAAAAACACTGATTCTGTGCCTCCCTACCGAGAGGGAAGAATAAACAGAACTAGTCACACGGTCAAAGTGCAGAAAGCTCAATTACATACAGTGTGCAGAAAGACCAAGGTCCAATTCATCATGAAAATATTCTCTGAAAACTCAACGAGGGATACAAGACCAAAAAAACCATAATACTGGTATTTCAAAAGTTGTCCCCTGAAGATACTTTTCTGTTTCCATGGCAGTAGACAGTAGAGTCCAAAACTGTGTAATTTTCATGTTACTTTAAAAAATAAAAATAAATAAATAAAAGCCTGCACAAGAATAAAAATTCAGCCCAATAATCAAATGGAGGCATTTAGGACTCACCGAGCTGTCAACATATTAGAGCCACTGTGCGAGACATTGCTGATACTATGGCAGACGTGAAGAAACATTTTTTCACCTCCTACACAGCTATGACATATCCCTAAAAAAGAACTCTGTATGCCACAATCTATTGGACTCAGGATGAAAGTTGCGCCATTAGTCCTCTGGTGTCACATCTACACTGCTTTGGAAAATAAACAGCATGTACTCAAAATGTTCCTATGTAATAGCACACATCTATCTGAAAATTAACTGGAACTGACACTATTATATATATAAACAATTAATCAAACACTAGATGCATCTCATATAAATAGAGTAAATAGAACAAAAATAAATAGCAAATAGTTAAAGGCTCTTTCTCTGTCAAATCTTGTCTGCAGTAGTCTCTGCCGTCCTTGATAAGATTAACAGCAACAAAAATACCTAAAAAGAAAAATATTATTCCTGCTTCAGGCTCCAAATGTGGCTGGTTTCCCTACTGTAATTAGGAAGTTAATCATAATACTTATATAAGTAAGAAGCCTAAATTTAAAGTTACTGCTCCAAACAACCCCAATTATGTCCTAGAAGGATACTAGTATCAGGACAGAAATTAAAAAATGAAAAGCTACATTATCTTTACAAGTCGATTTAATCTAAAAGTACTTACATCTCTAGTCAGGTTGCTCAGGTGCAATCAACTTGACTTTCCTGTATCATACCATGGCTGAATTTTCTTAAATTTTAGCCAAAATTTGCTTTTGGAATAACAGCATCAGCAATTTACTATTAATGCACATCCCCCTTAACTACTTATACTCCACCTTTATAATTATACTTAAACACTTGTTAGCAAAGAGTAGAAAACAGGCTTATCTTCCTTACATCCCTCCCTATATTTAACATACATGCCAACTGTGAAAGCCAAAATACCAATACTGTGTGAAGTTGGTAAGAAGCTTGCAAAATTACAGTTAAGGATCTCTAAGCATAATCTAAGCAATTTTTAAGGTAAGATTCACATACTCATATTCACAAGCTCCTCATACTTGCACCACTCGGGCTGCTTAAACCATGAAGTTTTTTAGCTGTTATTATCGGAGCTCTGCAAGTGCAGATTTTTAGTGAAGTTGAGAGTTTTTGGCTGTTTATCCATGACAAGCTTTGAGTAGGACCTACACACTGACATCAAATGACTAGATGTAGAAAATTTACTGGGTAGAAAGCTACCCCAGTAACTCAACGTAAATGTTTAGTTATACCACCAGTACATTATAGCCATTGTGTTTGCAACATAAAACCCTGGTAAAACAAGGTGATGATTGATTGACTGAACTGTACTGAATATATGATAAGTGGTGCTGACATGGCCGTTGGCTTGATCCTGCCACTTTATCATTGCAACAACATGACATAAATGACTATTTATACCTTAGTTTAACTACAACCAGATTAGTCAGGCTTAATGTATGCTGATTTCAGTAGCTTTTGAAACTCATCAGGAAAATCTGATGAGTTTTTGTTTCTCTGTTTTTAAGAGACACACTTTTGAGAAAAAAACATTTGAGTGTACTAATATACCTATCTGTAAGTAGAGAACTAGAGAGCATGGCTAATGGGAATGGCTTTGTTTTTCTTTCTTTCTGTGGTTTGGAGTCAATTATCTTATCTCTACCATGACATTCACTATTTCCAAAGAAAGATGGCTGCTTACTAGCAACATTCAGGGTTTTCTAAATGCCATAATTCATATAAATCTGAGCCATCCACTCATTTTGATTTATTTACTTTTTTTGCTGGTTTTACATATGTTACGACAGAATACTTTTTATACAAAACACTACCTATCAATTTTACAAAGATTTCCAGAATCATATGCATTACATCAAAAGATCTGTTTTTAGGGTAGCAACATCACAACCTTGCAGTTATTTAGCACATATAAGCTACTTAAACAACAGAATTTAATGAATAAATTTACATCTACAGAAGGATTAAAACGTTAAATTTCTTACTTGTACACAAATTGCACATTTGGGGACATCTGACCTTTAAAGCTGAAAATTAAAAAGTTGTATGTCCTTTTCCTTAAATATGGCCACAAAAAAACCTTGCTGAAGCTCTATGAATGCAGACCTCTCATTTGCTTTAGCAAAAGCCTATGAACACAGGAACTGGAATGACAGTTTCTGACAGTACTTTGTCAGAAAACTAAAATATAACTGGAAGCAATTATGAAGTGGAATTTGCCTCTAATGCCTGGAAGAGTTCAACCATGAACTAATCTCTGCATAAAACCATCTTCAGAGGGGAAAAAAAAGAAAGGTCAGTATAAAAAATTTCTCATAATCCAGACTGTTATTTTAAGCAAGCCAAAACTATGGTAGTAACGGAGTTAAGACTACAGTCTTAATTTTTCAATATTTATAAAAAATATATAAATTATCTGTGCACCAGACTCTGTTTGGAGTTTGGATAAATGCAAAATTTGACTACACAAATAAAGCTATTCAGATGAAAAAATAACTTGCTTGGTAGTGAGAAATTATGATGATGATGTATATTGTTCACTATTGGTAATTTTCTAATGAGTTCCTTAGGAGGAAGATATATATTTTCAAATCCTTAAAAATTACACGAGCTAATTTCAATAATATTTTCTAGAAACAGCAAAGGTTTGCATTTCTTCAGACTACCTGCAACAGCAGGGATCAATGTCTCAACTTTTCAAGCCCAAGAATAGTTTTCTATTGAAAAATTCTGAAGTATCCTATATTATTTTATAATTACTCCTACTTCTTGCCATAGATATGATCCAAGATAATTGATAAGCTAATGAAAAGGAACTAATAGTGGAAGGAATCCATTATTAACTTCTTGTGTATCCCTACACAAGAAAAGGGGGAGGCAACCATGGTTAGGTCGTCATCCTGTAATCATACCTCTACTTGCTTGAGGGCAAGCATGGATAATCTTCAGGATTTCAATGCCAGAAGTTTACCTCCAGGTACAAGCCTGACTAGAGCTCTGATTGACAGGACAAGATTTGAAGTGGACACAAGGGGAGTCTTTCAAAAATCCAAAAGGCTGTAGCAAAGCCATTATGCCATGCAAGTCTCTTCCTAATGCTGTAGAAAGAGATTCCATAGTGGATGATATCTTTCTTTTGTTGGCTTAAATAACACAATTTAAAATGCTGTCAGGAACAAAGTATTACACATTTCATGTGTATTTGTTCTGATTACAAAGAAGGAACCGTTCTGATTACACAGAAAGAAAAATGAAAGAAGAAAATAGAGCGATAAAGGTTAAGAGTTCATTTATTTCATAGTGGCATTACAGTGGCAAATTTTTCAACTCATCAGAATTTCATATGAAGAGATACAAACCACTAATTAAGGTAAAGGAATTCACATCTCAGTTATACGTAAAGTACATAAATGAAAATGAGAGGAGTATCTGCTTAAGCTGGGACATTCACAATGCATAAAGCAGTTAAGTGTGTGAACAATTGAACAGCTCAATAAACATTGCAAGATTTTGCAGCTATAATCTATGAACAACAGAGTTTACGTTATGAGGGAGAATTGTTGAAGAAAAACCTTACTTCATCACATTTATGAACATACCAATTTGTTATAAGACTTCTTAAAACAAAAGGAAACGATTATAGATTAAAACCAAAATAAAAAACATAATAACCTATTTTATTTATACTCTAACAAACAAACGTTCCTTATGAATTACGAATACTCTTCACAGATGTTCTAATCACAAAAATTATGTCTGCTGTTACATGCAAAACTCTGTTACAAATTTGGAAAGAAAATATAAGTATACTGAAAGAGACTTCTTGTTGGTGAAGTACTCACTGTTTCATTACAGAACATACTTTTTAGAGAAGAGCACTAGCATAATCTAGGCATTATAAATATGTAATGTTTTCATATAATTAGGTATACATAAACCACAAATTTATTTAGTACTTAAGATCACAGAAGTCTGAAGTAAATTGTTGCCTTTCAAAGACATCTTTCTTTCACACTACATAAAATACTACAGTATTTTATGGAGTCTCTTTTTTATGCTCATGGAGTACAAATTGTCATCAAAATAGAACTAGAAATACTTATAATGCACTACTGCATTAAGGGAAACCACTAGATCTCACCTCTAGGCTCATAGTTCCACAAGAGTCTCTGCTGTAAAGGGACCTGATGACCTTTTCTTAAGCCTGATATATCTGCTGTTTCCTGAGTGACTTCAGTGATAAAAATGCCCTGAGTGAAGCTTGAAAAGTCCCTTTTAAATGGGACATGAAATTCCTCTCTGGTTTACCTCTACAGTGAACCATTAAAAAATTAAGACTAATTAAAAAAAAAAAAAAATAGTTCCTTTCTCTTGTTTGGATTTTTTAAAAAAACACTGAAAGTAGTCTAGCAACCAAAACTAGATGCTTTCTGGAGCCAGGCTTCATAGTACCAAATAGGGAGCAGTAGCAGAGTGTACTGGATACATCTCAGAGTTAGGAAAAAAAAAAAAGCAAAAAGGGCAGGCTTTGCAATGGAAATGATTGTTAATTAAGAAGGACTTTTTCTTTTTACCTTTTTTTTAAAAATTAACTTCCACAGAGAGAAAAGGAATATGTGCTTGTGTTTCATACTACTGAATTACTCTTACATGAAATAAAATGTTTGATTTAATATTTTAAACAAATGCTGAGTTCCATCATGTATTTATGCTGATTATTGCCAATCAGCAGTCCAATATCGGTTCAATTTCTAGCAGTTTTACGGCACAGTAATTCCAATGCCTTTTAAAGGTTCTACACCCAGGGAAAGGATTAGAATCAAACCCACAAATTTAATTAAATTGTTTAATTGATTTACATCCTGGAGATTACACTTTATATCCTAGAGTATCCTAGATACATTTCACATTCTTATTTAACTCCACTTTCTCTAGCTTCATTTATGAAACAACTTACTGAACAACCAATACCATGTTTATTAGTTTACACTGAATATTTTATAAAGGAAAGCAAAACATTCAGGGATCCCGAAAAACTTGAGGGAACAAGGTTTCTCTACTTTTATTCAATATAACCCATTGATTTAAAATGTATATCAGCCTTTTACTATTTACTTCTTTCAATCTTCTATTAGCATTCCTTTGAAATACCAAAATTCTCTATATTCTTTGGTTATATATTTATTTGTTCACAGAAAGATAGATTAAAGTAATGTCACCTATATCAGGATATGCTGAAATCATCTCTACTTTGTAACAGAGAATCAGAACTTGAGAGTCCTTGGACTCAACTCCTGCCTCTTCCTAACTTGATCCAATTATATGTTCCTAAATCCTGGCACCAAAAGCATCTAGTCTTTCTTGGTACCAGGAAAGGGTATGTTTCCTCATTTTCAGTCCCATAGGGAAGTATATTGGAAGATCTAAATTTGATCTAATTAGTTATCAGATTTATAAAGTTGAAATGAAAAACTAAACCCCTAAGGTACAGAAATGTTACAGTCTACAATGGAATGAAAGCAGGTTGATGATTTTAAATCACAATAGAGAAAATCAGAGCTTTACTGATTTTCTCATCCTCTTCTATCCTGCATCATGGGATCTGGAGCACAAGTCTTATGAGGAGAGGCTGAAGGAGCTGGGGTTGTTCAGCCTGGGGAAGAGGAGACTGAGAGGAGACCTTATCACTCTCTACAACTACCCGAAGGGAGGCTGTAGAGAGGCGAGGGTCAGTCTCTTCTCCCAGGTCACAGATGATAGGACAAGGGGCAATGGCCTCAAGTTGTGCCAGGGGAGGTTCAGGTTAGATGTTAGGAAATATTTCTTTACTGAAAGGGTTGTCAGG
>BJBW01000640.1:3269-22943 GCA_004320125.1 Scolopax mira | reverse complement strand
GACACAGAATCATAGAATGGTTTGGGTTGGAAGGGACCTTAAAGATCATCCAGTTCCAACCCCCTGCCCTGGGCAGGGACACCTCCCACCAGACCAGGTTCCTCAAAGCCCCATCCAGCCTGGCCTTGAACCCCTCCAGGGATGGGGCTGCCACAGCTTCTCTGGGCTGTTCCAGTGTCTCACCACCCTCACAGCAAAGAATTTCTTCCTAATACCTAAAGTAAATCTCCCCTTTTCTGGTTTAAAACCATTACCCCTTGTCTTGTCACTGCACTTCCTGACAAAGAGTCCCTCCCCAGCTCTCCTGTAGCCCCTTCAGATATTGGAGGCTGCTCTAAGGTCTCCCCGGAGCCTTCTCTTCTCTGTTTGGACCATGTTGCTCAGCAAAATGATTTCTTTCTCTAAGGTGAATTTACTTCCTCTGTCTTTCAAAAATTTTTAGTTTCTAATCAAAACCAATGAAATAAACAAAAAAACTCTCAACAGTCTCAGCCAACCCAGAGAAGAGGGGGTCTACCCTTTTTCCAGCAGGAAACGCAAAGTGAAGCTCCTTGGGGAGAAGCAGCCTCACAAAGCCAATGAGAAGGTGATCACAAGGAGTTTTTAATCCCAAGCCACATTAAGCAAGTGAATTCCCACTGAAGCACAGGGGAGGATCTGGCCCTCACAGGCCAGGAGGCCATTTCAGCAGTGAGCTGGGTGTTCCACGCTCCATTAAGCCATCTTGCTCCAACAAGCACCAGCTCATTTCTCTTCCCTAGATGTACCCTAAGGCTTTAACAGGAGAGCGGCTGGTGCTGCGTGTGAGGATGCTGAAACCAAATAAAGAGCACTGCCCCGAAGGCAGCCGGGTTGCAGTGGGAGAAAGATTTGCTTAGACTGGGAGGAGAGGAGCAAAACACGTGGGACCCTTCCAGCTGAAGGATGCTGCCATAATCGTGCCAAGAGCTACAGTCACGGGGAGTCAAGAGGAGTGTAAAGAGGGCTGGGGGAGGCAGAGAAGCACTCTGGCAAAAGCCCGAGCCTCTCTGAACTTGCTGCCAATGGTCCCACTGACTTGAGCATGGTCAGGGGCTCCCCCAGTGCATTTTGTAGGAAGCCATTCCCTAGGTCCATCTGTAAGCAACACGGTGTTGCTTACCTGCACCCTGGGCCACAGATCAATGCCAAGGAGGCAGTAACACACTTAGAAAATAAAATCTAGGATGTTTTTTAGCACTCCTGTTGTTCATTTTTCTACATTTGGGGGGGCCCTTTGCCGCAGCAAACCCTTTGCTACATCATCTCTTTGCTCAGCAGTACGGGAAGCACCATTAGAGACCTAAGGCAAGAGGTTCTCTCATCTCCTCCTGGAAAAAGAGACCAGACTTGCCACGTTTGCTTTCCTTTAGCATTAGAACGAACACAAGAACTTTTGGAGACTTTTGCAAGAACAAGGTAAAAAAAAAAAAAAAAAGACATTTTCAAGACAGAAGTTCTACTTCACTGCTTGAAATACATAGTCTGATACGCCCTAGTGATTATTATGGTACTGGCTAAACTTTTAATTTTTGTACAGCAGATCGTCATGAAGCTGGCAGAATGAGGACTTGGACTCCCACAGGCTGCAAAAATACTTCACCAGCCACAAGAATCAATCCATTCCTCTTCCAGCTTCCCAGGAGGAGCACTGTAGACATGGAGACACGGCTACAGAGATTTCAGTTTTGGCAACGCACCGTATTTTAATCAAAAAATGTATTTAAACCAAAAGCTGTCTGAGCAGCCATGCCACGACACACTTGCTCAGGGTGCTATGTGTCCCAGAGCTGCAACACAGGGTGCCAGCTGGTGTGTGGCACGAGGGAGCCCAGGTCCCACCAGCCACAGGGGAGCAGTGACAGCTTCACTGAGCACAGCATTCGTTTCCAGAGCGTGTCATGACTAGTAACAGCACTCATTTCCAGAAGGAAAGCACAGGATAGTACACATTGTGGAATGTGACCTTCATGTCCATAACCAAAGTCAATGAAGCCTTGCCAAGAGCCCAGGAGGGACACTTGTGCATTCATTATAGCCAGTTATTAACACCCAGGTCACTTGTCCTACCTCGGGTAACAGATGGCCGTGCAGGTGAGATGGGTATCAAAACACCACAGCACCTGGCTGATGGTCATGGCTGGTTGCACCTATGCACCATTGCCCCATGAGGCTTGCTCCAACTTTGGCCCCTGCCAATCGCAGCCAGCAAAGCCCTGGGCTGGACTGGGGTTTGGGGCAGCTGCGCTCCCACACAGGATGCAGCAGAGACTGGGATGGCCCTGGCAGGCAACACTTTCCTGTGAGGGTGGTGAGAGCCTGGAACAGGTTGCCCAGAGAAGCTGTGCTGGAGGGGTTCAAGGCCAGGCTGGATGGGGCTTAGAGCAACCTGGTGTGGTGGGAGGTGTCCCTGCCCAGGGCAGGGGGGTTGGAACTCAAAGATCTTTTAAGGTCCCTTCCAACTCTAACCATTCTAATGATTCTACGCCATGAAGAATGATTGAAGGAGCTGGGACTGTTTAGTTGGAGGAAGAGAAGGCTGAGGGGAGACCTCATCACACTCTGCAACTACTTGACAGGACATTGTAGAGAGGTTGGTGCTGGGCTCTTCTCACAAGCAATTAGCAATAGGACAAGAGGGAATGGCTTGAAGCTCCAACAGGGTGGGTTTAGACTGAACATACAGATGTTACCAGTGACATCTTATTTCACTGAAAACAAAAACAAGTTTCAGCCCCATGATGCTCTATCGGGGGTGGCTGTGCCAACACAACCAACTTCTGTCACTTAACTGCACCCATGGCTTGTCGTCTGTTGTGCTTCCTCTATATTCCTGGTCCACCCAATATTCTTAGATCTCTTTGAATGGTTACATGACCTCTTGGAGAGGAAGACAACAAAAAAATAAAAATCAAAGATGTCATCAACCCACCTTCACCAAGGGCTAAGCTGCTGCTTTTTTTTTTATCTTGCCTAGCTACTACAAGAGTGCATTGTCTTGCCTTACAGAACGGTGTCCAGCATTTTTCTTCTATGGCTCTTAAATGAGAAAATGAAAGACACGGAAAGAAAGATTCATGCTAATTTCATATGAAGTATTTATCTTTATGGAGAATATTGCACTAGAGTCATACACAACCTGCCTGTTGAGAAAGCCCTGGGTATAGGGCTGCTTCTTTGCTCAAGAAGTGGAATTACATCACTTAGACAACAATCCAGCTCATACCAGTGCCGTTCTGCAAATATCAAATTTGATTTCTCATGTCTCATAACAAAAGAATACAAAGACATTTGTATTCTTGAGGACATTTTCAGACAAGACATCAACAAAAAGAGATGTCAAAATAATGAGAAAGAATAACAAAAGCCTGTAAAAGTTAAATTCCTGTCAACAAATTTTAAAAACAATTCTGCCTTAATAAGAAGAGCAAGAAGATGACTCTGAAGTGCCTTGGAGCACTGTGGTCTTTGCACTGCTCAGATGACAATTTGCCCACTAGCCTGGCTTCCAGTCTTCAGTGCGCAGAGTCCAACACTAAAAGTTTAACCAAAAAATAAAATAAACAAGATAGAAAGCCAACAACAAGGTATGGATTAGCTCAGATGAGATCAGATATGAAATTAAGGAGTTTAGGTGTACGAATATCCTGGTTTGAGCGACACAGGATTAATTTCTCTTTCAGTAATTTATTTCTTAGTAAGGCCTCCTCTTATTCCAGGAAAATTGCACTTTTAGAAGACTCCAGTATCTCCTATGCCAATTTCAGCTCTTCAGCTTGACCAAAAGCCATCGATTTTCCACCAGCACAAGCTAAAGCTACAGAGGGTCCAAACACAATCCAGCAGAGTGTCATCATGACACATAATGAGTGTCATCATAAGGTGTAATATATTCAGGGGCTCTGGGAAATCCTGCAAGTTAACATTTAGCTGCCTCAAAATATTTTACAACCAGGGTCCGGTATTCAACAGAATACAGAGAGTATCCAAGAGGATATTTAGTACTCCCCCCCCCCTCACTCTAAACACAGTTTAGACCTGGTAGGAGGAAAGAAGCTTTTACATGGATTCAGGGCACACCATCCAGAGCTTTCTTTCCCAAAAGCAACACAGACATGCCATGACTTAATCCCATTTGTCACATTAGGAGAACAGGCACTTGTTCATGCAGAGAAAATTCAGCAGCAGGATATTCAATATCTGAATTAAAGTTTTCTATGCATTTAATAAATTGGAAAGAGGGTGAACAATGAGGTTGGGTGTTTTTAGATTTCACAGAATTACTTAGGTTACAAGAGAGCTGTGGGTACTCCAAAAGAGCTGTTGGATGAGCACACACCTTAGCAGCCAATGGATTTTACTGATAGCAAAAGATAACAAAATAATACATGCTGTTGGATATAAATTTCATTGTACATATCCCAAGTATAAAGTGTCATTGGAGAGCAAAGAATGCCCATCTCTGAGTTTATGACACTGTAGACAGCTCAAGCAGCTTAGGTGTTTCCATTCACACCCTCGCATAAGAAGGAACTGTAGTGGTTACTCAGTACAAACAGAAGAAGTCATGCATTAAAAATTAACATGCATGAAAAATAACTTCTGAAAATAATGCGACTGCCATCTGGAACTTGGTGAAGAGAAGATGTGCCCAAGGCCATGAGTTGGCAGGATTTTTGAAATTACCATTTCTATATAGCTGACTATCATATCACAACATGCTAAACAAGACCTTGAGACACACAGATAACCAGGGATATAATTCTCACAATAAAGAGCACAAGTCAAATACCGGTCAATGCAGCTTAGGGAGAAACACCCCCTGGAGAGAGCTTTTCTGTAAGTCTGGCACAGGAAAATCCACCACTTTGCTCCAGCCCCTGTCAGAGACAAAGTGTTGGTCTGGTTGGACCTCGAGTCCGATGTGGTCTGACAGCTAAGACTCCAGACTCACTCTCCAGGGTTTTCCATTAATTAAGACCTTAGTCTGTATTTTAGATAACAGTAGCCATTCATATTTTGCTATTGTCTTTCTTATTTTCCTCACAGCTGGTGGTAGGTGGTAAGCTTAGGGTCCCTGTAACTCTGTAGTTTGTTGTTTTGGGGTTTGTTTTGGGTTTTTTTCCAAATCATTCCCACTCCCCTTTCATTGTTGTCTCTTCTGAAGGGAAGCACATGTCACTGGCAGCTCCTCCCGTGCCTGCAGCCATGCTGAGGGCTCCTGGGCCATAGTCAGAGCCCCCCCTGCCCCCAGCAGGGCATCACTCTGAGCATCACCCCCACCATCACCATTTGCCTCTGGGGATCAGAGAACAGAGACCCACCCGTTTCCCGAAAAATTCCTTACAAATATGCCCGAACTGCTGCCAAGCCGCAGTGTCCTCAGGGCAGAGGTGGGTGTCTCGAGGCTGGGGGGGTGCTCAGCCTGCCCTGGCTCCCACCACAGCTGGGTTGGCAGCCCATGGCTTTTGCCCTCACCTCTGGGGTTTGCTGCCGGCTTCGCCTTGTCTTCACTGCTCTTAGGCCAATCTCTGTCTTTGCTTTCTCTTCTCCTTCGGCTGGGAGGATCTCCAGGGTCTCCAAGGATCCTGGTTATAAGCCATAAAAACCATTTTTCCCCCCCCTGCTCTTCCCACCATCCCATCTCGCTGATCAGAGGCCCCACACAGATACAGGAACCGGTGCTGCTCCACACACCCTCCTTTTGAGTGAAGGTACCTCGGGCATCATTTGTCAGGGCATTATTTTAACAAGGTGAGATTCCACCTTTCCCCTGACACTAATCATGTTAATACTTAATCTCAATCTTATAAATATTTAAAGCCTCGCTACAGTTTTGAGAGACGCAATTAGGAAGTGTTTGTGTAGCCCTAGGAGAGCCCAAATGCTAAACCTGATAAATATTCATGTTAAAAGAGCTCCGTGAGCTTCCACGGTGCCGGGAGACGCCGCCGGGGCTCTCCGGGGATGCAGCCTTGGTGACACCACGTGGGTTTTCACTCTTTTGCTCAAGATGATGTTTCTGCTCTCCATGGCCGTGCCACCAGCCCTGGGGCTCTGCCCATCAGCCAGGCTGGGAGGGCTCCAGAATCCCAGAAGATCTAAATTTCAGCTGACCCCATCAGCAGCAGAGCTGAGCAGTTACAAGCAGTGACACACAGTTAAACCAGCTGGGAGAGGAAAGGGAGGGTTTACCATTTTTCCAGATCATTGGTGGATTTTGAGCACATTTAAAATAAGGCAGGGCGATCTCAGCAGTTCACTACTCCAGTCACACGGCGGTGACTACGTTAGATAATAACGAGCTACAGACTAAGCCAGGAGCTTGTCAGAAGGGGAAGACTTAATTAATCCATGTGGGCTGATGCCTCCACGTGACTGCAGTCACTTAACTCACAACCACGAATACACTGAAAGGGTTAAGGAAACTCCAGCATAAGAAACATCACTTCTCATTTTGTCTTTGGTTTTTTTGGGGGTTTTTGTTTTGGTTTTTTTTTTTTTTTGAGAATGAAGGGCCAAAACAACAACTGTGTTTAACCCTTTGTTATCCTTCCCACACAGCACTGGAGCACAGGCGGCTGTGGCTGCTCGCCAGCACTAAAGACTGACTAGTACCTCGAGAGTCATTCTTAGAAATCAGTAGGGGGAAAAAAAAAATAAATTAAAAAAAAATAAAAGCCTTCCAAAAAATAATGATGGAACAGATGGTCCCAGCTGTTGAAGAAGCACATTTCTCCTTGCTGCATCTTCAGAAAATACCCGGCACCATCATGTGTGCAGCACAACCTGGGACCAACAAAGGTCTGCAACACCCTGGGCACCCTCTCCCTGCCCTTTCAGGTAGTGGCTGTGCCCAGGAACGGACTCAGCAGCACCTTGTCCTTGCTCCATCTGACCAGATCTCTCTGCAGGACATCCACTACTGACAGCAAGTGCCACCCTGGGCACCCTGGGGAAAGGAGAGGCAGAACAGGCTGTTCGAGTGACAGCCCGTCCCTCTGCAGGGGAACAATCAGCCAAGTCTGCACAAGTGCTCAGCACATCTCTGTCAGCACATGATAATGATGATAATTATCAATAATAACAATAATCTGGATGGAAAGCTGCTCCAGCAGTTGGGGCTAGTGCTGAATGATGCCGAATCTCACACCAGCCTTCTGGAAGCTGCATCAAACCACCAGCATTACCGTGGTTTTTGAAACCCAAAAGAGAAGAGAGAAGCCTTGGCACTTGGAGTGGCGGATGAGTGTGGTAGCCCCTTGCTGGCCACGCTCAGGCTACTTGCTCACAGCTGTGAACTTGTTTCATTAGAATGAGGAAAGTTCGATACTGTCTGTAATGTCCACTCAGATCACAGAATCACCTAGGTTGGAAGGGACCTTTTAAGATCATCTAGTCCAACCAACGGTAAAAAAAACCAAAACCAAAAATCCAAAAAATACAAACAAACAAAACCAAGAAAAACCCCACATCACACACAAAACACCACCAACCCAACACTAATCCATATCCCCGAGCACCATGTCAACTCGTCTCTTGAACACCTNNAACCCTTTCAGGAAAGAAATATTTCCCAATATCTAATCTGAATCTCCCCTGGTGCAACTTGAAACCATTTTCCCCTGTGCCATCATCTGTGACTTGGGAGAAAAGACTGACCACCCCTGGCTACAGCCTCCCTTCAGGTAGTTGTAGATCAGCTGATGAGATTCTCTCACATTCCTTCACCAGTCCTCCTAGGCACAGAGCAGCCCAGAGACAATGCAAACCCATCACTGTCTGTCCCCAAAATGCTCCAAGCTGAGGAGACAATCTCCATGCGTTCTCAGAAGCTCCATCACATGCAGAATAACTGATACCCTATCATACCCGTGTTTTTAATAAAAAAAGTTTCACTGTTGAGATTAAACATGGTGTTAATTTCTCACTTACTCTCCCCAACACATGCTTATAAATTAGCATATTAATTTATTTAGCTCTTTAGGAACTGCATGCCATGGAAAATTCTAAGTTGTCAAATGCAACTCATCGACTCGTCCAAGACATTTAAGAAAAGCTAATTTGTAAGTATATCAGAGCGCTGACTAATTGGTGAAGAATCCAGCATGATGCATCCTGCCATCCCTTCCTTTGTAATAAGATTCTTGAATTTACCGACAGCTTGAGTTTTCTTTCTTTTAATTAAGAGAAAAACACTGAAAACCAGAAGTCTTTGTGGAGGGTGTGTATTCAATTTTGTGGTTATGCTTGAAATGAAATCAGTACTTCCCCTACCTCATTAGCCAAAAAGTAAGGAAACAAACCTACTCTGCAAACTAGAATTTATCACTGGGGCTGAGAGAGCTGATTTGGGAACTTAAAAGCCACTTCATCACTCTATTTATTATATGTATTCTTTAATGTTCCTTTCTGATCACATAAATTAAAAGTGACTTCTACAAATCTGGAAGAGATGCATACATTTCTCCATACAGCATATGGCAGCTTTTAAAACAGCCCAGTGTCGTAATATATAGACTACATCAAATGCACAGGGTAAGGTACACGGAGTGAAAACGACTGAACATTCACAATTCCATCTCCAAGCAGCAACGCCCCCCGAATCGGTCCATGGCCAGGAACCCTATTACCCTCAGAGGAATTCTGCTCATGTGCAAACCACTGATACTGGTTTGTGTGCTACCACCTCCAACAGAATATAAAACCTACTGCAGCATTCGTATGTTTGGATTCCTGACCTCTAGCTCTTAAAAATCAAGATAAAGTCCACTGTCCTACTGGCACTGTGGCATCCAGAGCACTTGCAGGCTGCTGTAAGGAGAACCAGTTTTCCAAACACTATGGGTCCAAGCAAACTAAGCCAAGAAACCCCTGTGTTACACAAGAGGCCAGATTTTGTCCTCAAAACTAGTGTGTGCAGTGATACAGAGCTGCTACTTATGACACCAGATTAGCTAGACTCGAGAATAAATGATGGTCCCTGGAGGCTGCTGGTTATAACAACAGCATTTGTTGATGTTGTGACTCCAGCTGCTGTCTCACATGTCTGTAAGAACTGGCCCACCAAGTGGAGTATGATACAGGAGATACCCACCTGCCAATGCTAGAAATGGGCATGGGACTCCAAAAAGCTTGGTGACTCCAGACACGTGAAGCTGAGGAAGACCCAGCTGTATTTGATCCAAGCTGTAAGTAGTGATGAGCGACAGGTTTAACTCGCTTACCCTCTGTGCTCTTAGATGCCCATTTTATTTGTATGAACCACCAAAAGCTGAGATTGTTGACATGCCCTGTAATTCTGTCCTCCTAAATTATTTGTCTAGGTCATAAAAGTGAATCCACATGTTATGGTGGGTTTAAAGAGCAGCAATACCCTTGACATAACATCAGTCTTTTTCCTTTGGTTCTCTCTCATACCTACCTGGTCAGTCCACGCCTTTTAGCTTCTGGGTGCCAAAACAAGAGTTTATTTTCAGGATGGATGCATTAGAAAACAATCACTTAGGAGAGGGGACAGACTTTCTCTACTCTTTCTGGCAACCTTCTGCCCTTGCTACTGGAGTGGCCCTGCACTGGCTGTTTACTTCCACAATTAGTAGGTTAAATAACCTGGAAAAGTGATTTCACAGGGGTCCTATTCAAATCAAATTCCCCTGAAGCTCCATTTTCCCCCATACTGAGCTTTTTCTCTCCCCCTCACAAAGCCTGAAGGCAACACACCAGGCAGGGCTCCCAGGGCAGCGATGCCAGCAGGATCCACACGGCAGCATCCTCCCACCCCTCAAATAACACCAGCTATTCTCACTTCTCACTGCATTCCCACAAATTTTCCATGTCTGTGCTGAAATTATAACTTTTGCCAAAACAAAGTATCTGTTAAGTGCCGTTTGCCTGTGGAGAAGCATTTGTGCCATCAACAGCTAAGTGTTGGTGCTCTGGTAGAAAAGAGGAATAATTACAATTCCTCTTCAGATCAATGATATTTACTTCCCTCTAAGTATGCAGCGTGGTTTACACCTTTAAACGACCTTAAGTAATCATTTTCTAGGCAGAACAGAAAATCCATTTCCATTAGTTTCCAAAGACTCAGAAAGTATGGATGCAGGAAGATCACTTCCATAAATTCACCTTTTTAGAGTCACTGGGTAACCCAGAATTTATGCAAGTGCAGGTCAATCAAATCATTCAGTATTTATATGCTCCCTTTCAAGCTCCAGGGAAATGGAGTAAAATGCTAAAAATAAAATACACATGTTCTAATACATAAAAGATTTAGAGATGGAGCTATTCTGACAGCTCAAAATAAAAAGCTTTACGCATAAGATCTGAATGTACCTAAATCACATATTGATTTAACTCACTGTAGACAAGTTATATAAGCTTTGGAATTATGTATGCTTGATCAATGTGTCTGAGAAATGAATCTCTGACTTAATCATTTAGGCAAGGGAAGAAGTCACATAAAAATCCCTACATTTTACTTTATAGGACAGTAAACCAATTTCTAATCAAATCTGTATATGTAAACAGCATTACTTGTTTCCAAGAAATATCAATATTAACAGTACTTTTCAAAGAAAATCTGAAAACAGACTTCAAAAATGATTAAGTGTTATCTATTAAACTCACACACATTATATTGATACGTGAGGATACAAACATGACGATCAGAGATACAGAGGCCAACACAATACCCCTTTATAATATCCAGGGATGGAGATTCCCAGCACCACACCAGAAAAAAAAATAAAAATGAATCCAAGTCTCAGACAGATGAGAAAGTTGGATGTGTTGGACACTTTCCTCCTTTGAGGGGCAAACAGTGGTTGTACCCTGGAGCCCAGGAGTGATGCCCCATCAGTGCAAGCTCACCCACCCTGGGAGGGCTGGGGGCAACAAATGCAGATCTCTGTTTTAAACCAGAGTTCTCAGGTTAGAGACAAGGAAACTGAGGCACAATCCCGATACCAACACCATTCCCGGCTTGTTCCCAGAAGCACAGAAACATCACCCTCATCCAGAAGAGCATGAACCTCAGCACACACCCACGGCCGAGTCCACACTGACACTATGCCAAGCTACCAACACATGAAAAAATTGGGCAAAGCAGACTGTGACAGCCTCAGGGGATTCCCTGCAAAAGCAGATAGTCAAACAAGGAGGGAAGCCACTTACCATACAGGACTGTAATGAGGGACACGGGCATGACCAGGATACCCACCAGCATGTCTGCCACTGCCAAGGACATCAGGAAGAAGTTTGTGGCATTCTGCAACTTCTTCTCCAAGGACACTGCCATAATTACCAATATGTTTCCCCCGATAGTCAGCAGGATGACAACCAAGATCAGGAGAGCTGGCCAGTTCTTCTCCCTCACGGACATCCGAGAGACTTCACCCTTCTCAGAGGCATTTAGAGGATCAGATGTAGGCAAACTCTGATTCAGAGTCAAATTGTTGCTTAAGGACCAAGCCATCAGACCACCATGCAAACTAAAATCCAGCGTAACAGACACTGTCGTTAAGCTGAGTAATATTCCAGTGCTACTTAAAGTGCTCATCGTCTGGGACTGGTTTCTCCGTCTCTTAACCGTGCCTCAGAGATGATCCCTTTTCCAAACTGCAGGTCCAAGGCAGATGCCGAACTTCACAAAACCTGAGCCAGAAAATAATTTGATCTTCCATAGTGAAACAAACCTTTCAGAAGTCAGCACGGAGCTCTTCTAGTTTCCTTGGGTGTGGTGGAAGATGACCACTGACCAGCAACCTCGAGGGAAAGGAGACTTTGCAATCTCCAGCTGGTTTCCAGGTCCACCATTCTGAAAGGGAAAGAAAGTATATTTTCCACTGAAATCCCAGTACATGCAACACCTTTATCCCCATGCAAATCACATTCTTATTCTCTCCCTTCCTGCTGGCTGGGATGTTCTCCAGACTGCAAGAAATTTATCTTACGGGTACAGACAATGCCTACAATTATGGGGGAATAGAGGGAGAGAATCACATCAGTGTGCTCTGGCTGGTCAGAAGCTGATTATCACTAATTAAATGTTTTGTGAAACCTGCAAAAGCAAGTTTGAAGAGCAAAATATGTTCCAATTGATAGCCACTTCACAGATACTCTGCCGCTGTGTAAAGTTGCAATTGCACGAAATCCCAACCAATCCAGATAGCACCACCAAAGCACAATGGAAACCACCTCCTTAAATGGAAGCGTTTGGATACATTTTGCATATTCTGAGATAAAGGACAGGTATTGTAAAAGCCATCAGATGTTAAGGATTAACTCTCCTATAATTACAAAGACAATAGTTTGGGTTTTGTTGAGAAATATATGGTGGATAAGACACAATATATGTTAGGTAACATTATACAATACTATGCTGCCAATCTTTCCAAACAGGTAACAAAGAGTTAAGGGAAGAGAAAGAAGAACCTTTCATAAAAGCTGAGTATTTGTTTCTGCTCTTTTCATCTGCATTTGATCACCAGCACGAAGTGGGGCCAGTAAGCCCAGCCCTCCCGGCCCGCTGCCCAGCACATCCCAGTATCACCACCCTCACCACGCACAGCTGGTGGGACAGATTTCCTCAGAGCATCTCAGGAGATTTATGCTTCTGAGCATTGATTTATGAGCCCTGGAAGAGGCTGCCCAGAGAGGTCATGGAATCCCCTTCTCTGGAGATCTTCAAGACCCACCTGGATGCTCCTGAGTGATGTGCTCTGGGCAACCCTGCTTTGGCCAGGGAGTTGGGCTGGAGGATCTCTAGAGGTCCCTCCCAACTGTGATAATTCCATGATCCTTCACAGATTAGTTGACAGCGAGGGCGAGTTGGAGTACATCCCCTCCTACCCATGGAAAACAGGCCAGAGAGCAGCACACTGCTGCCTCTGGAGGAGCCCATTCTCATGGAATGATGGAATTGTCAGAGGATTTAGTCAGCACAGGACTGAAGCACAGCAGGAAAGCAGTCAGGAGAGCAAAACCAACAAGAAGCCCCACACGCTGCACAGAGATCAGTAGCATGCAACTTACGTTGAGCAGATCCCCAAATTTTTGTCTAGTCCCCAGGAAAAAAGGTGTTGTATCACTGCTAAATACATAATTAAATAAAAAGCCAGATTTTAGGCCTTGAATACACTGTGGCACACACGTGACACAGCAATTTGCTACACAGAGATCAAAAGATAGATGTAATGCATGGGATTACATTAAATTTTATGCAAACTAAGAAGCGCTCAGAGTCCCATAATAAAATGTTTAACATTCATGGAGGTTTTGGAAACTTACTAATGGGCTTTGTGCACAAAAACATGTCTTAAATGAGCAGTGTGTACAATGAACCCAGATTTGCTTCTGCATTATAGTTAATTACTCCCAAAGGGTCTCTAAACCTCATATTTAGGAAGAAGTTTTGCACTATGTGCACAGAAAGTAATTTTGCAGCTGCATATGCAGATGAATTAGCAAGTAGTCACTGGACCATTTATTTTTCCAACTTAGCTGGTTTAAAAAAAAAGTCTCTAGAAAGTTTCAAAATACTCCAGAGTATTTTTTTTTCTAAAATACAGCTTTTACTTTAAAGCTGTGAAAAAAAATTAACCATTTTTCTAAATCCCTTTTCCATCCCTGGCACATGCTAGCTGGGGTTGCCAAAGGAACGTGGGCAGAAAAATGCCTCAACTTTAGATCCTGAAAAAAACCCAACCACCCAAAATCCAACATAACTGCAGGATAAGATTCCTGAATTAAAACTGATTAATTTTGTAAGTGCTCAGGACTCAATTCCAAATGGTCATTCTCTCTTGCATTTCACAAATGTATTTGCAGTAACATTTTCTTCCATAAATGACATTTGCATCCAAGCATGACATTAAAAAAAAAAAAATCAGTAGCCAGAATTAGCACTTGCTTATTCACTAGTTTTAATACTAAAAAGTAGGTTATTTGGCTACCAACGTGCAGCAAAGTATGGGGTTTCAAAATTATACTAGTCACCAAATACAACTTGCTCTGAGTTCAATTATCCTCAGGAGAAAAATTGGTTTTGTCAGGAAGGTCTGAGAAAGGGAGACTTTAAAATTCATTTGCTTGCTCTAAACAAGCAGTTTTCACACACAGAGACAGACTTTGAGCAAAATGCTTTCTATACAAAGTAAATGCTGCAAATCTGGTACACGCCAGCTTCTCAGCAAGGGAATCACATTTTCTAAAGTCTAACAGATTTTTCAGTAATTCCCCCCCCCCCAGCCCATCAGTAGTTAAAAATGTAGTTTACACGCAAGAGTAAAATTATGCTATGTATTGAGAAACCATGTTTTTTGAATTAGGACTGCAATGTTAAAAATGAACCTCTGGCTCCAAACTTCACCATTGCTATTAGAAGAAATGTCTTTTTTTTTTTTTAAAAAAAAAGAACTTGGCCCATTCATCTATTTCGTGGAGTGACTCATGACTATTTTTGTGCCATTACAGAACTAGGAAAAGAAATAAAAAAGACACCTAGAACAAAAATTTCCAAGTGCGCTTATGAAAATGCCATACCTGCAATAACTGGGTACATATATAGAAGATATATGTAGAAAAAAACCCACGACACTGGCAGGAGCTCTGTAGCCCCCAAACTCCTGGTTTAGATTGACCAAACACATTGGCACTGCTCTCTCTCTGTGTCACCTTGTCCCTCACAGTGACCAGAAAGAACTTGGCAGCCCCTGTTCAACACCCAGCCATGGGTGCTACCAGGTCCCCACACCTGGGAAACAGAGGAAGGAGGAGAGACTCCCTCAGACCAGAACAGCATCACATTGTCTTGATGCTGCCTAAATTCAGCCATCGTCAGGTCTGGCATAAAGAGTGATGGAGCTTCACATCTTGGCATAAACAGGAAGAAAAACATGACCTGGGAGTGAGGTGACCCTTAGGCCTAAGCTGATGCTTCTGGCTCCATCTGCCACATTTCTGTGACAAACCCCGTGCAAGAGTCCTTATCAAGTCTCATTGATCCCCCTTTTGTTTTACATTGCTTTTATTATTGTTTTATTTTCAGTTTTCACTGCCTGGAGAATCATTGTTATTCATCCCAGAAGAACATCACGTTCCCTAGTAGCAAGAATATCTTGGAGCGGCCGTCAGGATAACAAAGGTTTCAAAATTGTTATAAGTTTTATCCAAGGCTGTAATGGTTAAAAAAATTAAAATTAAAACAATCGATTTAGCTCAGCTGCCTTAAAACCAATAGAGGAAGCATTTTGCATATTCATTTTGAAATACGTGGGAATTTGACCACAGCAATGCTCAAGGTTGGGCTCCACCTTCAGAATTAACCATCTTGCTGCTTGGTAATACTTTTATATTATTTTGCATGGATTCTGGCTTGAAGTCATCTGCCTTCTTTTTCACTGCATCCCTTAGTCTCCACAAGGTAAAACTTTATGACTAATTCCTTCAGCTACAGTCTTCTAAGCACGTCACTGTACCAGAAAAATCATTCACATTTTATTCATGAATTCTGCATATATTTAAGAAGTATCTCCATAGTTTTAAATTAAAACCTGTGCCTACCACAGATTTTTTTTTTCCCAATAGCTAGCTTCAAAGCACACATACTGAATTTTGTGGTCAATCATCAATTCTAGTTCAATCTACTGCTGATAATCCTTAAAATTATAACTTGAACATTCAGCAGTCCTTGTCTAGGCCACTCTTGCTTTCTGATAGAGGTAAGCGATGAGTTCTTTGGCCATGTTTTTCCCAAACAGTCTTTAAGTCTAGTTTAGAATAAGCTGAAGCTAGATAAACATTTTTGTTTCTCTTCTCTAAAGACCACATGAATTCTCTAAAGCAAGAGTTTTGTATGCCAAAGTTTTCAGACATTCCATGAGGTTAAGTGGAAGGGAAACAAACCCCACAGTGGTTCATGAGTCCGTACAGGTGGGATCACGTGTCTCTGGGAGCATTTTCCACCATTACTCTTGCTAAAAGATAAAACCCAAACTTACCAACCAGCCTTTCTTGGAATAAACACAATTATTTCTTCCTTTGAATTAAATGCATTCGTCTTCAGTTGGTTTACCCTTCAAAGCTTAGAATACTTTTTCCTGGAGAAGATCAGCCACCTGCTGGGCACTGAAGCTGCTCCCCGGCCCCCAGCCAGGATCCTACCTCTCCTGGACAGGCTGCCGAGCTCCTGTGCTCCAAGAAATCATTTACTAACTCTCTGGGGCTCCCAGCCTCAATGTTAACAACAGGCATTTGAAATTGAGTAAGAAATCACAGACCGCTAATTGAGTCCCCCCCCCCCAGAAAAAACCAACCAAGTCTCAGGCAGACTCAGGGAAGAGAATAATGTATTAATTGATGGTAAGTCTTGACATAGAAAACTAAAGTCCTTAATGATCAAAAGCCATAACTTTCTGCAATTCCCTCCCAATAAAAAAAAAAAAGGCAATATCTGATGATTTGGAAAGGCCCAAAGGCCATACATGAGCAAAAGAGGTTTTTTTTCCTCCTCAACTGTCAGCACTATTCAATTCTCTGCATTGCACTTATATTTCATTGATAAGCAGATGAAAGCCAACAAGTTGTTAAAAATCAAACTTATTTTTAAACCAGAAGTTTTTCCTTCAGCATTGGCTTTGACGGTAGATGTCCATAAGGGTAAAGAGAAATCTACATTCCAGTAAACTGAACTGCAAGTACTGCAATTTTTGACAGGAGAACAGTTGCAGATAGTTTACAACTCTCTGAGCCAGATAGTCAGCTGATGTAAATTGTTATAGCTTCATAAAAGCCTTTACAAAATAGCAAATAATTTTAAATTATATAATTGCATACACAGTTCAGGCTCAAGAAGACAGATTTAAGGCTTCATTCTTCACTCTAAACTCTGTATTTCCTGCATCTTTCCTAAATTATTTTTTAAGGCATTGCCAAATTCATTTTCATTTAGAACAGAAGGTTGCTTTAAAATACATCTTTTCATGACACACTTGCAAGGGCCCCTTTAGTTTTAGTGACTGAATAAAACTGTATTTTTATATTTACCAAATTCTGAATTTTAGGCATTTGCAACTCATCTTTCTCCTTTTTGTAGCAGCACTACGATGCATCCCTATTTCTGCCCAGATCCAATTTTAAATGGTGTGTGAGAGTGCAGCACATCCAACGGGGACCACCGAGGTGGCTGGGGCTGAAGCACGTGAAATTCCGAGTTTGGTTCAGCACCACATTTGCTTCAGCCCAGAGAAAAGGCATTGAACGGGCCGTGTCTGCTGCTGCTGCTGCTTCGAGAGGAGCCAGTGAGACTCTTCCAAGAGCTACACAGCAAAACTGCAAGAAGCACAGTGATAAACCTAAGGAAATCACGTATAAAATAGGAAAAAACATAGACAGAAGAAGTCACGGTGAGGATGGTCAGACAAAGGAAGTGGATCACAAAGAGACTGTGGGATCTCCATCCTTGGAGATGCTCAAAACACAGCTGAGGATTACTCTCTGGCAGCTGCTCTGACTTTGGAGTTTGTCTGCTTCAAACATGGGGTTGGACTAGAGACCTTCAAGAGGTCCCTTCCAGCCTAATTTATTCTATGATTGGATCAGGAATGAGCTTCCAAGCAAAGCTGTCCAACCTGGGGGCTTTTTTTGAGCTCCAGTCCCTGGACACAAACCTGATCTTGTCCCTACCACTCAAGCCCAGGATAAGACCAGCACATCCCATCCCTTGTGTTTCCCTAAGGTCAGAAATAAAGCTGTGTGCCCAGGTGGGACAGCACAAGCATGAGGACACCAGTTTGCATGACTGGAGACCAGGCCCTGCCCCTGCCACACCACTGGGACGCCCGCAGCGATGCCCACTCCTCCCCTTGGGTTCTCTGGTGGGGTTGCAGGCTTCTGAGGAACCCACAGCCCAAGTATATTCTGAAAAGTGGCAGCTGGAGGAAGCCCCAAGTCGTTTTGGTCTCTTGGTAGCATCAGGAAACCTTCCTGTCTTTTGGAAGCAATACCTGGTCCATCAACACAGAGCCACGTTCTGACAATCGATGCAGTGGGAAAAGAAAAAAATCAAAACCTGATGATTATTCTGCAGATACACACTTCAAAATTAACTGGAGGAATCAGTCCAGGGAAGTGAAAATGCCTAATTAAGTATTTAAATTCTTTCCAGAGAACTGGGGACCATATTATCCACAATTTGATCAGGGACTTTCTTTCAGAAGAAGTATTCAATACTCCTCCTCCAGTTTTGCAAGAAATTCTGGAAGTTTTCCCAGCAGGTACTGGAGATAGATCCGTGTAAAAAGCACTTAATAAGACCTTAAGGAAACCTCCCCCAACACAGCTTTTTACCACTGTTTTTTAATTCCAACACAGAAAAAACCTATTTAATTACTTGCAAACTAAGAAAGAATATTTCACTTTTTCACAGCAAGAGGAAAATGGATTTTCTCAGACCCAAGCTCAAGTAATGATATTTTGTAGGGTCATAATAATGAATCACTACCATTCTGTCCAAAACCAAATAGCATTAATTTTCCTCTCTGTATCTTCCCTCACACTGAGTCAGAAAGGCATTAATTTCTTTTCCAGACGTTCCAAGGCAACACAAGCACACAGAAGAGATCTTAATCTACCTTCTGGCAGTAAGGCTAGCATCCCTATTTTTTATTGTCCTCTGGTGGAAGAGTACCTGGGAACCTCACAAGAAGATGCAGATATTCTGCCACTCCCTGCAATGATAAACTTGCTCTCTTGGCTCTGACAAACAGAAATACCAAAACAGAATAAATTCGAGTCTCATCACATACTGTCCTAACTTCTTGGAGTGACTCCACCATAGTTGTTTGTATTTTCTATGTGCAAATATAATTCCAAACTACCTTTTTTTTAAAAAATTTTTGGTGTGGGAATTTTGTGGTTTTGGGGATTTGGTTTTATAATTATTTTTTTTTTAATAAGTATCTCCTCAGTGGCTGAAGTTCATCTTTGTAAAAAGACCAGTTAAGTATCCCTCAGCCTCTTTGGCAGGTATATTTTATATTTTGGGACCCCTATCACATCACATCACTGTATGGAATGCTTACCATGCCACAGCGCATGGAGTTAATTACAAATTAAAACTGAGATTTTGCTTCATCCTTATTGATAAAGGAAAGCATTCAATACCAGCATTAAAAGTGTCAACACTTGCTACAGGCATCGTGTCCCTTTCGTCCCAGCACACAGAGGTTCGAGCCTGTAGAATCACCCAAGGCAGCTCCTGTGGCTATAAAGACCCCCCCACTTCTGCCACCACTGGGGTGACATTCCCTCTGTCCCTTTTTAATTCAGCCTTACAACATAGTGCCTTGCTGAGGGATGGAGGGTACCCGACAACACAAAACTGGAAGGGGTGGCTGACACACCAGGAGGCTGTACTGCCAGTCAGCAGGACCTGGACAGGCTGGAGAGTTGGGCAGAGAGGAACCTGGTGAAATTCAACAAGGGCAAGGGCAGGGTGCAGCACCTGGGGAGGAATAACCCCCTGCACCAGGACAAGTTGGGGGTGACCTGCTGGAGAGCAGCTCTGAGGAGAAAGACCTGGGAGTCCTGGTGGGCAATAGGGTGCCCATGAGTCAGCAATGAGCCCTTGTGGCCAAGAAGGCCAATGGCATC